>QLNU02004611.1:12060-31739 GCA_006491805.2 Dysdera silvatica | reverse complement strand
TTTTTCTTTCATATAAAAGCACACATCCACTAATGTGAAGAGCGAATAACCAGTTTAAATCTTTACATTATCTCTTATCATCATAGTCCACATCGGGAAGAGAATGAAGTGCAATGGACTGGTTCATTTTCCTTACAGCAAACATTGCCAGTTAATTTTTTTGGCAAAGCTCAATGCTAGTTGTTAACAAAAGGTTTAAAACTAATATATCCAATTGTTAAGACTCTCAGTGTTTGGTCCGCCATACGTTTCCATGTTCCTTCAACAACTGAATTTTTTTTTTTCCACTTATGAGTAGCACCTCAATATATTTTCTGACTCTGTGTAGGAATGTAACCATTGGAGTTTGTCTAAGGGTAACGGTTTTATCACACATTTCAGCATTTTAACCCATATTTCAGCATTTTAACTCGTATTTCAGCATTTTAACCCATATTTCAAACCGCATTTCCATCTACAACCTTTTATCCATTTCAACGATTAAATAATAACCTTGCATGTTTCAGAATTTCAACTATATGCTCACTTGTTTTGGCATTTCAACAATATTCTCACTATTTCATCATTTCCAACAATATTCTCACTTTTTTCAATAATTTCACTCAAGTTCCAATCTTTTAACCATGTTCTTCTACCTAAGTTTTGACCCCATTTTTATGTCATTTCAACAATATTCTTCTACCTACGTTTTAACCTTTTTTATACAAGTTTCAACAATATTCTACCCACATTTTAACCTCATTTTTATACATGTGTCAACAATATTCTTCTACCTACGTTTTAACCTTTTTTATACACATTTCAACAATATTCTATCCACATTTTAACCTCATTTTTATACATGTGTCAACAATATTCTTCTATCCAGGTTTTGACCTCATTTTTATACACATTTCAACAGTACTCCAATGCAAATTGCATACTTATACATGTTCCATAACGGATGGATTTCATACATACATCACATTGCTGTCTTTTCATCAGGAATCAATTGTCATAAAATTCTAGTGAACAACACCCTACAGGGTTCCCACTCACCATTGAGATAAAAATTCCCCTAACTTTTCCAGGTCCCCCCCCACCCCCGAACTTTTCAGATAAAATTCAATGACTGATCACAAACAAGACTTCAAATTGAACATCAGCTTCGAGGAAAATAACCTCACGTTCACGTGGAATTTAGCTAGTCAGAACAGGTTAGGATGGTTTTCTCCGGACTTTCCCCCCCAAGTTTGATGATAAAAATTTCATCCCCCCCCCTGACTTTTAAGGACAATTTCAAATTCCCTGACAATTCCAGGTTATATAAGAACTGTGATCCTGTGTTTACTTAAAATGCACTACCTATTGCAGTAGTTCCCGACCTTTTTCAAGTCGCAACCCATTTTTATAGTAATCAAAAGATCCGCGATCTCCCCTTTGTTTGCCGCTGCCACGTTTGCATAATAAAAGCATTTTTAACAGAGTAAAGAAAACACATTAAATACAAAATTATATTATATTAATATATATTATAAAGTTAACAACAATTAAATGGAATTAAAATGTGTATACCATGTTGAAATAAAAAGCGTTGGAAACATTTGGTATGAAATTCCGTGTCAAAATAATTGCAACTAAAAATAGTTGTGGTGACCCCACCCCACCCCCCCAGAAACCTGTTTGTGACCCCCAGGTTGGGAAACACTGTCAGAAAATACCTTGGAGGCGGAGAAATGACAGAAAGAATATTATTTTTGTCAACCTAGATCATTTTCAACCAGTAAAATTTTTGCCACTGATTATGATACGAAAGGAAAAATAAAGGCATTAAAAGAAAATAGGAATAAGTAAAGTAAAGGAATAAAATGAAAATAAGGATAGTAAAATTAACCGAAAGAGAAGGACAAATTAGAAAAGAGACCGAAAACAAGAGGGAAAATAACAAAAAAAGAGCGAATACTAAACTTGCAAAGAACATAAAGAGCACAAAAGTTGAGACCAACCTTTCTTTTTTTTTTTTCAAGCGAAGTGTTACAAAAGTAAAAATGCATTTACATCCCTAGGATTCCCCCATCTTTAGAACTAAACTTTGTGGAAGGTTTCCATGTTTATATAAAATCAAACAACATTGTGAATGGTGGTAAATATGCTACTAACTTGAGTAATGAATGGAAAGCCCTCTACTAAACCACTCACTAATTACAGTTCACCTTCTCAATTTTACCCCTCATTGCTCAAGTCTCCAAAGTATATTCTGTCACTAGATGGTGCCACACAACCAACAACAGTGAGAAATGAAAATGCAGTGAACACCTCACTAGTGGACACTTGTCTGGCAGAAAAATTTGTCTGTAAAGGGGGGGGGTGTTATTATACAGTAGCTGAAATATTACATTTCAGTCGTATAAATGCTTCATTTCGAAACTTGTGTATTTTTGAGCACATAAAACAAACGCGTTTGTTGAATATAATAAGTAAATTTACAACAATGTTAAATATTAAAATTTATTTACCATGGAAAAAAAATTATCGATAGTTGTTTGTGCTTTGGGTTTTATTCACCAATTCTCCTCCTTTTGAAATATATTTTTCACTGCGAGATTAAATCCATGGCACTTCAGTCGTTATGCTTACAGGACCTGTGTGATAGTCGAGTAAATGAGAATAATAAATTTGAACTGTGATAGTTTTGTGTTCATTGTTAGTTTCGCTTAGTGTGTCACTATATGATTTAGTTATTATCAAAGTCTTTATTAAGCATTAGTTATCTGAATCAGCGAATCCAGTCAATTGCCACTTTTTAATAATGGGAGGGAAAATCCTCCTTAGCTCTTATCCTGTTTATCCTTAGTTTCTTGTTGTGAGAAATGCCTCTATTAAAGGCCAAAGTTCATCTTGTCCATACGGGTTTTTTTATTCTAATGGAATCAATAATAAAAACGGTATACACGTCCATATCTGAGGGCAACCGTTAGGCAGGGGTTTGAACCACATTATTGTGAATCAATTTCTGCTGGAGAAATTTATCTGGAGGGGTTTCATTGTACTACGTTCACTCGGGTAATTCCTGATGAAAGACAGCAGCATCCATTTTAACCACATTAATATCCTCCACCCAAAATCCAAAACTATGTAATTCAACGTTGTGACTAACACACGTTTGCAATTAACAACATAAGTTTAACAACATAACTATAATTAACAACGTAAGTCTTTATGACAACGAATTTTAATATTTTTATACACTTCTCAATGGTGATTTTATGCACACTTCTCAATAATGACTTTTACACACATTTTGGCAATGTTTCTATATACATCTCATCACCTTCCTAAACCTTTCATCATGAACTTATCATTATCAATGCATATCAATCTACACATAATAAACTGCTCATGTTCATAAACTTGCATTTTAAGATTTCCTGATAAACCTCGCATTTAATGTGACCTTTGAACCATGACACATTTATACAAAACTAAGCTAATACTGGGAATCAAACCCAGTAAGCACAATAACTTCTGTAATGTGCTAATTCTGTACTATATTAACTACTGTACTAAACTTTCCTTGATTTCGATAACATGAAATAAAAGTAATTACTAAAATACAACCTCTGGCATCACAATTATATAAAAACACAACAAATTTTTATGACCTGCCACTAAATAAACGCAGGATAAATGTTTAAGAACAGAAACTCAAAATAATCTGAAATTAGTAATGAATTACAACTAAAAAATTATTTAAAAACATACACCAGCTACGACTGTTTTAAAGTTCCACATTTCCAAATTACTCACAACAATGCTGGGAGCTTCAGTTTAGCATGACAGCTACACAGTTATGAATTGACACAGAAAGCATTAACATCTATGATAAACAGTACAAATGCTTGACTGGAATACTTACAAAGGAGCACTTCTATCAAAAAACTCTAAAAAGACATAGAATGGTTAAAGAATCGGTCAAAATCAGAAAAATTATATATATATATGTATATATTATTCTTATATAATCTCTGAATTAAATTATGTACCCAAGTCAGTTGCAGGTTCATTTGAGTAATCCAATTTCGGATCCCAATCAATTGCAGGTACACTGTGTTCTTCCTACAAAGAAAATTCAGTGTAAAATTTTTCGTTCATTGACAGATACCATAATACGGTAGAAGCTCAATTATTTAGAACTTTAGAAATAAAATACAGGGTACAAGGGAAGAAATCTTTTGTATATTTAGAACTTTATGTCTCATTTCTGTTGACCTTATGATGATGACGAAAGTAACTTGCTTAGTGCTGCCTTTGTAACCCAATTAAACCTGATTACTTGCCCCTGCTCTAGTCCCAAATGGTTTCTGTAACCAGTGTTGGCCAGAAATTAGCCTTCGAGCAATCTGTCTGTCTGTATCCTTAAGAGTTGTCGTGTCTCAACCTCAAATGGCCCCACACCTATTGAACTATCCTCTTCAACAATAACAGGTTAACGTTTATAGAAGCAATCTAATAACAAGATGTCCAAATGTAGAATGCAAAAAAAATCTGTTGCAGTACCAGATTTAAGTTAGGTCTAGGGCCCAACGATTTTGCCCCCCCCCCCCTGCACCATTCCCTCAAGGACCTTGATATTTTTTAAGTTCTAGAGTAACTTTAACCTTGTTTATTTACAAATGTCCAAGTTTTATTATTAAGTCTGAATATTATAGATGATAGACTTCAAAAAAAAAAAAAAAAACGATTTACTAACTGAATATTATTGGGGCCCCAATCTTTATAGGGACCCATTTGTATCTTCGAGCCCCGGGCCCATAACATCTTTAATCCAGCACTGACCTGTTGTGTATAATTTCAATCATAATTTAAATTAAATCAGAATACAGTGCACTTTATTTGCATTGTTCCAACAGGCACAAGGCATACTTATCCTCCTGACATACCGAAACACTGGTCCCTAGAGCAATCAAGGGGCAAAAAAACAATCGCTCTTTTGTATACGAACCTTTGTTTTTGCAATTGAAACAAATTAGGCCAACACTTTTACACAATCGTC
Source organism: Dysdera silvatica (assembly GCA_006491805.2). Classification (NCBI taxonomy): domain Eukaryota; kingdom Metazoa; phylum Arthropoda; class Arachnida; order Araneae; family Dysderidae; genus Dysdera; species Dysdera silvatica. The sequence goes on along the minus strand of QLNU02004611.1, from coordinate 26,707 downwards.
AAAAAATTTTATTTCTCTGAGAATTCATTAAACATCTTAAAAAAATCGTAAATTCATAGAACAAAACATTATTTCATAGGTTTTGCAATTCTATTTTTAAAATTTTAATCATTAATTTAACATATACATTATAATGTTTTACCATCGCTCCACTTTTCAATTCTTGTTTGGGTTCCGCAGTGAGAAGCTCATTCCAATCCACTGAGAGAGGCAGAGGCATCTCCCAGAGCGGCATCTCCAAGTCAAAATTAAAAGTTTCAAGGTTTCCGATGTCATTGCAATTTTCATTTTCTTGCGCAATGATATTTACGAATACATCATTTGTGCATTCTCCCTCTCCCGGAGAATCGCTATAGAATGATGACAATTCAGGACTACTTGGATTTTCATCCCTCACTACCTGATCACCTTTCCTTTCCTTCTTTTGACCTGTTAACAAATTACTCAAGTTCATTCACAAATCAAAATCAATCACAAAGTCAATATACAGTAGTTCCCCGGCGCAGTACAGCCCAGATGCTCTTGCGCCATAAAAACCAAACAATCAATCAGTTCCCCCCAGCCACTCTGGAAGCAGCAAGGTTTTTCTAAAAAAGAATACAAAACAATGGAGTTGACATTATTTCTTTCACTATGAACAAGTGGGGGGAAGGGGTTGTTGTTATTCCATTTGTTAAATGTTCTGAAATTATACAATGGCATCTCATCTTATGTTGTCAATAGAGTATATGTATATAAACTTTCACTTTACTCCCTATCACTGAGTGCAATAGGCATAGGGTTATATGGGCCCATAATAATTTGAAATTACAATTTTACATATACTGCAAACTATAAATGTACATGATATGCGCTTGTCCCCCCCCCCCAAATAATTTTGCAAACTTTACGTTCATGCTGAGCGTACTTCATTGAGCACTGGGCTTGTCATTAAGCATGCATGTATAACATACGCTGTTGCAACAGACAAGGACAGTGACAACTCTGTCGCTTCAAACGAAAAACATGTCAGTGTGATGAAGGTTTTCACTGCATTGTAAACTGTACATCGTTTTGTGATGCAAGCGGCAGATTTTAGGGCTTCTCTAGAGATTGTGGATAAGCTTGATGACTTTTGTTAATATTGTGTCAACAGAAAGCGAAAACAGTCTGCAATTACTGAATTTTTGAAGTATACTACTGAAATTTATGATTTATTTCTTGGTATATTACTTAGTCGAGAACAAATGTTTACTAAATCATAATAATATACACACATAGTAAAACAAGGATAGTTTTAACAAATCATCTACTATAGAGAATATCCATGTTAAAGACAAGTATATACTATTGTTTTTGTTACAAAATGTGTATGCTATAAAAAAATAACGATTATAAAACATAATAAATTAATAACATATATATATAATGGCAAAATGTGTATATGGCATCAGAAATACAATAATAATAGTGTCTCCCCCCTCCTCATTCCAGATATGAATTATGGGACAGCGAAAAACTGACAATTGATGGGACGCTTAAATTTTGTTACATTGTAGAGTGGGATCCAAATTGGATATGTGACACACTACGGTGTTACATGATGTTGTTCTGTTGCATGTCTGGATACCGTCTTAAGTTACTTGCCTAAATCATTGTAAGGCCACCTCCTTAATTGCTACATGTTTTTAGAAGTCAAAAAAAAAAAACCTGAATAATAATAATTGTTATAACTTATACTGTTGTTTTCTTTTATTTGAATTTGGCAGCAACAATGGTGTTTTTTATTTTTGTTGTGCATACTTTTAGCGTTCCAAAATATATAAAATGCAGTTTAAGGCAGTTTTTTCTAGGCAGAGCCAGCATGGGGCCCCCAATCTGATTCACTTCTGAAGGGCCTCCTTATAGAAGCCCTGCATATATATATACATACACAGTGAAACCTGTCTAAGGCGGAAACTCACGGGACTGGAAAAAAATTCTGTAGTATGCAAGTTTCCACCTTATAGAAGTTACATGGAAAATAAATACATAAGGTAAAGCATATAGTCATTGGCATCCTTAACGCAATTTTTATGTTCCGTTGAGTATTACAACGTTAGATTTCGATGGATTTACATTTCACATATCTCTAGCTCAAAATCACAGCAGAAAATCTATTTTGTTATGAGCACAATTAAATGGCAGTGAAATAAAAATTACGGATCGTGGAGACTAAAGTTGTCTTAGAGGTCGAAATCTTAGTTATTGGCATGGGGAGGTATAGTCATTGGCACAATAAGTGGACAGTTATTGGCACGTAACCATTGAATACAAGAATAGCATTTAATTTTACAGACAGGTTAACTTAACCAAACTCCTCGCTGCTGAATTGTTATTTGTCAAATAAAAGCACAATAAGATTACAGTACGAAGAATAAAAGGAAAGACTTACTGTGTGAAATATAGTAAATAACACATTAAAGTAAGGAGTTTGCAGGTTTCACATAAAAATCTGCGAACTTCGAAATAAAAAACTGCAAAACTCGTTATTTCAATGTGATAGTAACGATAAAGGTTATTTTGCAAAATTTACTAGTAAACCCCTAGTTTTCTAGTCGCAGTATCTTTGCAACATATTAGCTTTGGTTTTTGTTTTTTAAAACACTTTGACTACAACAAAATCTCTAGAAAATAATGGAAATGTTGGGACGATTTAGAGCCCTTTCATAGATGGCACAAAATTCTAGTTATCGACCCTCTCGTCAAATGAAACAGTACCGTTTGAAATCTCTGAAGATTATTATCTCATTGCAATTCGCTTTAGGCCTTTTTTCCATTTTTATCTGCAAGCTTTTTCTGTTTATTTTCTTCTCTTATTCGCTTTCTTTCAACTCTAGTTGCATTCTCAGCAATCCTTTTTTCTTCTTTGGGTGTGAACAAATCTTTCCATTTCCTCAACGTCAATACACACAAGGGTTCGCTCCACTTGTTGCCTATTTTTCCTTTTTGGGGAATTTGGCCAAAATAAGGTATCACTCAAAGGTGAAGATATAAATTGAGTACCTTTAATTTGCTGGTTACTGCTACACGCGACTGCTTTAAGCTTTTCATCTACTTCCTTTGCTGATTCTGCTTCCTTTCGGCTAACTTTTTTTGCGAAGACTCGGATTTGTTTTCTTCTTGTGCTGTTTCACCTTCATTCAAATCTTGTGCAAATTCTGTTCCGTTAATTTGCTAAGATTCATCAATTGTCTGCTTGGGGTGACTCCTTCAGGCTGTCTCAGAGTAAGGCAAGGATAGCATCTTAGAAATAAGCGATACAAACCGTTTCCAGAAAAATTATCTTTAAACACTGTCTCTCTTTCGTTTACATCCAGGAATTATTTAACGGACTATAACAAATTAGCTGTTCGGCGTGGAAATCCGTTCTTGGTGCTATTGATTAACTACTTTACCAATAACTCCTCTTCTATCAAGAGTATAGGACTAGGGCCTTTCCGTGATTTCATAAATTTTCCACGTAGGGGGAATTGAATAGTCGCTCTAGGTACACCAAAACGCTTTGTAGCTGCTTTTTTAAGCATCCTGCTTTTAACTGCCTCCACTGCATCTTCCAGACTTTGCGATCTTAACTTTTTAACTTCGGCAAAATCTAAAATAAAATAGGGCCTATAATAATTTATTCAACTTAATTAAAGCACAAAGGAGGATGTTAAATTAGAGAGAGTTTCTGTCATGTTGTCGGACATGGTAAACTTTGTATTTCTGTAATCAGCAGCTCGAGACAAAACCATTAGTGTACAGTATGGTCCTTTCCGAGATGGTATTAATTAAGCTTTGGGGGTCTCTTTGCTGGACTGTTACAGTACAGTATATTGATTTCATAAATGTGCAACTAAGTATAAAACATGCTCCGCGATGCAGATTTCATGCAAGGTCAGTGTCGAGCTGTCCCAGGAAGATACTGAGAAAATTCGGGGGGTCAAACCACCACAATCGGAGGGTCTCCCCATTTTTTACTGTTGTGGACAGCTTCGAATTGGGACCTTCTAGGGTCCACTAGACAACCAAGATCCCCCACCCTACCACATAGTTTTGGGGTAATTTTTATTTATTTTTTGTTTTGTTATTATTTGCTTGTTTATTTATTTTATGTTTTGAAAATAAATAAAAGAATTCATTCGTGAAGAATTTTGTTTTTCCAATTTCGTTCCCCTCCCCACTGAGACCCGGGGTCCCCAGACATGTGCGTCACGTACCTAGTGGGTAATCTGGCACTCATTTTGGACCCCTGGAGTAATTTTGTTTTCCAATTTTGGGAACGTTATTAGCTTGAAAAAATATTTATAAGACAATGGGAAATTCACAGAGTGGAAAAATCAACTATGTTATTTAAGTGCACTTGTGTGAGCTAATTGCAATGTTTGTTGGTGGATTTTTTGCTTTCCTCTCCGATGCTTCACGAGATACACGAAATTGAAAAAAAAAACGGGACCCTCTGATTGCAGCGACGTCTGCTGCCCCCCATAATTTTCTCAGTATCTTCTTGGGACAGTTTGACACTGATCTTGTGAAATCTGCACCGCGGAGCATGTTTTATACTTACATTGTTAGTTGCACATTTACGAAATCAATATGCTGTACTGTATAACAGTCCAGAAAAGAGACCCCCAAAAGTTAATTAACGCCACCTCAGAAAGGAGCATGCCGTACACCACACCAACGATTTTGTCGTGAGCTGCTGATTACAGAAATATAAATTTTTCCCGGTGTCTGACAACGTGACGGAAACTTGCCCTAATTTAACTTCCTCCTTTTGGAAAATTGTCAAATAGCGGGTATCATAGAACTCCGTTATATTATAAATAGTCAAGTGTATGATAAAAATCGGAAATCAAATTGTAAATGTAACAGTGCTGTTACCACTGCAATACAATTATTGGCACCCAGTATCAGTAACTTGGCACTACTGCCAATAACTATCTCTGTCCTTTTTTAAAACTATAGAAAGCTAAAAAAGAGTAGTTGGGCTTTTTTTGTCCCAAAAACTAAGAAAAAAAATAATTACAATTTTTCTAAAAATCGCAGTTATTGGAACTAGATGCCAATAACCAACTGGACGGTTTTTTAAGGTGATAGTAATTGGAACTCATGCTCACTTCAAAATAGATAAAAAAAGCTTGAATTATTTTCAATTCATGACACCTTTGATATTATCAAATTAATTCATATAAGCAAATGTAAGTTAAAATGGAAAGAAATAGACTCTTTAAAGCTTTAATTCAAATCAAACGCTTACCAAATAATTAACAGCGGCTTCTCTTCATGCATCAAAAAACTTTCATCATTCCCATTGCAGCACTAACGCCCCCTGGTAGCACTTGGCCCTACTCAGCAATTTAATCTCAAATTAACTTATCTCATCATGTTATTTTTATTTCCCTCTGGTAACTTATATTCTTATTTCATTAATTTTTTTTAACGTGCCAATGACTACGGTTTACCCTACATAGATAAATTCAGTGGTAAGAGATGACTGCATATACTATTTTTTTTTTTCTTTGTCTTATCTCGTGAACTTTAAGACTACAGTAGAGCTTCTATTTATCCGAATATGGATTAAACCGACAGGGTTCCAGTCGTCAAATTCAAATTTGCGCGCCATGGCAGAAATATGAAAAAACAATTCAGAAAGTGTACACCGAAATTCACTTGAAGGATGCTGTGTAAATGGCAGCAGAAGCTTGGGCTACTGTCGAAGACACTATGACATCAAAGACTTGGAATAAGCTCCTTCCATTACATGAATCTATCGCTACACCTGAAGAGTCACCAAACAGCCAATTTGTATCAGAACTGGCTGGACTGATTAAAGAATCTCAAGATTTGAAGAATGCGACCAGTAAAGCATTCAAGACTGACTCAAATGTTATGTCGATGACCCTAGCTAGCAAGTATTGATGAACGATGAAATTATTGCAAGTGTCATTGACGAAGGAGAGTCGATGACTGTGCTGAAAAAGGACGACGCAGTGAGGAAGCTTTTCACTGCCTTGAGATGGCTATGAAGCGGTTAGAACAAGAAGAAGAATGCGATGCTGTCCAATTGCTGTCTTTAAAATATATGCAGCGGCAGAAAAATGAATCAACTCTGCAGCAAAAGAAAATTTTAGGCTTCTTTTCCTAAACTGTAGGCCTACTTTAATGCACTACTTTATGTAAGGTATGTATTTGTAAAACATGTGATGTAAAATATATAAAAGTTTTGTGTTTTATATCACTGTCTCTTTATTTCATATTGCTCCTATGGCAGTGGAATGATTTTTTTTTCGTGAATGATCGGTTATCTGAATAAACCCCAGTCCCCAATTGTTTCGGATAACCAATGCTCTACTGTATATTTATTTTCCTTTTGATAAAAATATTTATTTTATCACTGCATTTTATTTTTATTAATTTTAATTTTTGCACTATTTTGTGGTTTTAGTAGTTACGATCAATATGATGCAAAATTTCATGCAAACTATACATGCCTATTATATACAAAGAGTCTATTACGTAAGCTTAAATTGTAACGATAAAGTACCTCCCTTGTAAAGATAATGATTCCCTTGTATAAAGATAATCTCTCTCTCTCTTGCGGTGGGTTTATCCATGAATTGATAAAGTCGATGTGAGTGACTTTTCGTTCTGGTTAATAATGAACGTTTTTATCAAAGAAGTGGGTGGCGTTGTCATACGCAAGGGGGGGGTGGTCGCGATTATGGTTGTAACCCCCATTGCGATGAAATTGTGTATAGTATACATGTAAATACAATGGAGTTGTAGCTCTGTAACCCCCCATTGTAAGCCTGTAACCCTCCCCTTATGAACTTTCTGGGTATGCTATGGTGGGTGGGTGGTGTGCAAAATGGTGGTCGGACAATCATAGGCGTAAGCAGAAAGTTCATAAGAAGGGTTGTAGGCTTAATAGGAGGGGTTACAGGGCTATGACGCATACATTACCATGTTAAATAGACAAAATTTCATTGTGATTGGGGGTTACAACCCCCAAAACCGCCCCCTGGCTACGCCTATACGGACAAGGGCATTCTATATCTGTAAAATATTTTTTGTTCGTCACCCCCACTTTGCTATTTGCTTTGTATTACAACCCTCTTTCCTTTTTTTTTGCTGAGAAAATTTTTTTCCTACTAACGATTTTCCGCTTTATGCAGGTTTTTCTCTTTAACGGGATTAAATAGTGCTTTCCGCTTCCGCGTTAGACAGTTTCTGTGTTAGCTAATGTTAACTACCATTGACTTTTGAAGGGATTGCAAAAAAAATTAATTGTTGAGAAAGTTTTCACTTTATACAGTTTTCATTGTATATGCGTATATGTGTGTGTGTATATATATATAAAGGTTCCTCTTCCACAAAGTACAAGTCCCCTTTTGGGTGAGGGGTCCTTGATTCTGCCACACTGACCAAATCCGCTAAGGTTAGCCCTGTTCCTAAGTTTACATTTTGTGCCTCGACAATGTTAAAATGACTTACAATATGCTGCAGACACAAACAATAAAAAACAAATGCTAATGTATTCATAGAGTAGACATTATATTCTATGCAAGTAAAATAGCAATAACTCAATTAGTAATGAACAAAAAACAAGCAGCTAGGAAAACATGCTTTAAGGCTGTGGTTCCCAAGCTGATTTCTTGGGAGCTACAGAAACTATTTTTAGTTGCAATTATTTTTATAAGGAATTTTATACCAAATGTTTCCAACGCTTTTATAACAACATGGCTACACACATTGCAATGTTCTACTAATGGTTGTTAACTTTATATCTGTAATATACATTAGTATATTATACACTCTATAACAAAAAAAATCGACGCACCAAGAGGGAATTGCGATAAAAATTGGTGGATTTGAAGAACATACATAGAAAAAGAAACGATTAAAATTTCAGAATAACTGAATGATTTATTGCAGAGTTTGACCGTTACAAATGGAGGAAGTCAATAAGGCGTTGATACACCTCTGGCCTGGATGCAAGCTGTCACCCGGCGTGACATAGACTGATAAAGATCCCGGATGATGTACTGTGGAATTTCTTACCAAATTATCTCCAAACGTCAGGCTAAATCGTCAACATTCCGGGATGGTTGCAATCGCCTTCCCATAGCATCCCAAATGTGCTCTATGGGAGAGAGATCAGAAAACCTAGCTGGGCAAGCTTGAAGAAAATTTATAGCAACACTTACCGTGTGCGGCCGGGAATTGTCTTGTTGAAACGCGTCCAGATTGTCGCAAAAGGAACGGTAACACAACCGGTCGTAGAATGTCGTCTACGTACTGCTGTTCTGTAAGTGTGCCAGAAATGACCACCAAAAGGGTCCGGCTATCAAAGGAGATGGCATCCCAGATCATAACGCCCTGTTGTGGAAATATGTGGCATGCGATAGTAAGGGTAGGATCCCCAAACTGCCCTGGACATCTTCAGACACGTCTGCGGTTGTCGTCAGGACACAGTTGGAAACGGGACTCGTCACTAAAGACTATATGCCCCTAGTCAGTAAAATTCCAAGTTGATTGAGCCCGGCACCACTGTAATCGAATTTGACGGTGTAAAGGCGTGAGAGAAAAGCGGCATAACGATCGGCGCGAGCGTAAATTCCGTTCTCTCAATCGTTTGCAGCGAGAGGGTCATACTGGGCACAGGTATGTGGGCCACACGTTGGATAGTTGATAACGACGAATCCGGTGCTGTGACAGCTGCTCTGACAATCGCTCTGTCTTCCCGTTCTGTTGTGGCCCTAGGTCAATTACTAACATCGCGACGCTGACATCTGCCGTTGTTGACCCACTCTTGCCAGCCACATTGCTTCAACCCACACGTCCAGCAATTCTTCAATTCATCCAACCAGCCTCTTTCAATCGATAGCATAACTCCTTTCAAACTCTGACATATGCTCGTAATGAGCACGAATCTTTCAGTGGGGCATCGTTACAGTGGATGGTTACAGTCGATGTAAGATATCCACAGTCAAAATGCAACAGAAATTTTGACCACATATTGAGAATCGCTCCTTATATACATCTGCTGAATGCGCAGTTCCGATGCGCTGGAGTTCCCGCTATTCATTCATTGGACACCAAATTTTAATCATTTGCATGTTCGGTCAAAATGTCTTTGCATACGAAATTTCATTACAGTCGGACAACTCCTTGATGCGTCGATTTTTTTGTTATGGAGTGTATATATATGCAGTAATAAGTTACACAAATCAAAATAGTAACAGATTTTAAAACATACATACCAGGCACAATTCGAAATTGCTTATACCCTTTCCTCGTGCTTTTCAATTCTATGACAGTACTTATTTTCCTTAAGGCAGATCTAAATCTACCTTTCGATGCCATGTAATAATCTTTGCCAGATGCTTTTCGACCTTTAAGTTTGTCCCATTTCTGTAACACATAAATTACAAAAAATTGTAGATTTCAATGATATTTTTACAGATGCACGTCCGCCAACATATCAATTTTGAAAACCTCACTAGTTTTTGAGAATTCATACATCAGCATGCGAAATGTATATATATATGCAGTGAAATCTACCCCAGAATGAATTGGGGTACTATATATTTTCCTTATCGTGAATAGATCACTACTAAATAAAATTTAGATACAAATGCATATGTCATTGCATATTTCATCCCTTTTTTACCCTTATTACACATAAATGCACAAAAAAAATTTGAATTTTCAGAATAAAAGCATATTTATAGGGTGTAACAAACTGTTTAATTCACAGACTTTCTAAACGGTCACCATGGAAAAAACTGTCACAAGAAAAAACTTCCCAGACTTTTCCAGGTTTTTCATGTTTTCCAGATGGGTAGACACCCTGGAAAGTTAAGTTTTCTGACTTTTCCGAGTTTGAATTATAAAATCTCGTTTTCCCTCCATTTTTCCTAACCTTTTGGGACAACTTTAACCTTAACCAATTTTAACTTTCCCTAACAATCCTAGGTTTTCCTGGTGTGCCAAAACTGTGTAATAAATTAGTATGAAGCCCATTACAAAAAACAAAATAATTTAGCCATCCCATCAAATTTGTTATAACGAGAATCTACTGTATTTGTTTTAAGATGAAGGACATTTGCTTTTCAAACAAATGAAAAAAAAAATATTTTAGTGTATATTTTTCAATTTTAAGTACATATAATTTCGTAATTAAGTACATATAATTCGAATTTTGAATATATATTTGCATGCAACATTTTATTTTTTTTGGCACATATAATCAAAGCTCCACTGTGATAACATTGGGTTATATTAAACAGAAAAAAAAAGGTAATTTCCCAAAATTAAAATACAGTATCTAATTAAAATTATTAAAACATCGATATATGTACTGGAAGCTGTGAAAAATTATGATAACACTAAGATAGATATAAAACCAGAAGTACTGATTAATATTCTACTTCATTACTATACTGTAAGTGTTTAAGGGTTTTCACTAACATTGATAAAAAAAATCACCAGACTTTTCTGACAAAATTCCCCAGATTGATTTCCTTGACTTCTCTCTGTGGATTCAACTAAGTTCGATAGCAGAGAAAATGTCTTCATGTTTGTCAGAGATTTATCCTTTGATACAGAAGTTGGGAAAGTTTTCCCCATGACTTTTCCCCGTTTAACCAGGGAATCTCTCCCCCTGCCACCCCCCTCCGGCTTTCAGGACATTCTCAAATTCCCTGAAAATTTCAGGTTTTCCACGTGTGTGGTGGGGAACCTGTTTTTTTTTTTTATTATTATTAAAGCTTATTTGGGTATTATTTAAAATTCTTTCCCACCCCCATAAAAAATGAATGCTGATCTAAAAATTACTTTTTATTTCTAAAACCATTAAAATACAATTATGTTTTACAATTCATTTGTTAAATTTTCTCCAAAATCAATACATTGTATGCAATAACGGGGCTATAAAATTTAGGCCCTAATGCAATTGCTAGTAAAGAGGCATGCCATCCCATACCAGAATCCCACAATTATGTTATCTAAGGAGCTTCGACTTCCAAATGTCCCCCGACAAGGGCAAGGGCCCCAATGCATCTGCATTGGTTGTATTGGCATCGCTACGCCAGTGATTGTATGGTCAAACCAGTGTAATTTGGCACACATGAAATGCATAAAATGGGACACATTTCATGTTTATTACTTAATGAATGTTATTTACCACACAAATACTAAACTTTGGGAAAAAACATTAAAAACATAAATATATATTTGAATTAGCTACAGAAATAACCTTCCATGTACACAATGCATCTCAACAGCTAATTTGTAGTGATCATAAAAAAATAAAAAGCCTGGAGGTATTAACTTAGAATATTTTAAATTAATACCACAAAATGATAGAGCTAGAAAATGAGTCGATGATGCCATACCAGGAAAACATCATGGTCTTCAGGCTTCCAATTGTGGTTATTTTTATGGCGCCACAATATGTTCAAAATCCGTTCTTGTTCGTTTTCCCAAAAAAGTCTATGCCCAAAGACTTCCTGCCTGAGACTTGGTATTACCAAATCTTCCAAGATCTTTGGCCCTTTTCTTCCCATCTGGAATCATAAAAAGGTTCACAAATATTTCAACTAATTTTAATCAACATTCAAAATACATCAACGAACACAAATCAAATCTGGAAGTGGGGCACCCAGAATTTTTCCAATGGTGGGGGTATTGGTGCAAGAAATTTTTGGTAAGAAAAAATGGTCAAAGGCCACAGCAATTACGTTTGTCTTTTTGTGTACATTTATCATTATTAAATTCGCAATAATTCTGTAGTGCAAGGTACAGTGAAAATCATTTATAATGAAGCGGCTTATAACGACCAACCGCATATAATGACGGAATTTTTACAAGAAGTTTGATTTGCTATTCTACTCCATACTAAATATATCGGTTATAACGACATCGTATATAACAACGAAACCTGCTATAACGACGACGATTTTGTAGTCTACGAAGATTCTAAGCAGGGAAATTCGTATCGGATATAACGACGCGACTTGACAGTCATAAATCAAAACTAAATGGGTTAGTTATCAAAATTTAAGCATTATTCTGATCTTGTTTATTTACAATGATTTATTAATTGAATATCACGAGGGTCATATTCTTAAGGGGCCCATTCTATTTTTTCAGCATAGAGCCCACAAAACTCTTAAACTGATACGGTTTGGAAGTCATTATTAGTATGATATAATAAATATTAAATTTCTTATATAAATGGTTTAAATAAAGGGTATAAAAATATTTAATAATTGGAAATGGGCTTACCTAATACTTAAATGCATAGGCATAATCTGGGGAAGGCGGCCACTAGGGGAGGCAAGTAGCCCATCAACCCCTAATTCTTTTAAAAAAGAGGCAAAATCATACTTTTCCTACACAATTTTTGATTTTTAGTTTTTCCTCCACAGTTTATGTTATTTTTAACCCTTAAATTATGCCTAGCTTGAAATGACCCCCTATGTCAAGGTATTTCCCTACCCACTTCTACTCAAACAAAAGAGAAAAGATGGAACAAAAAACAGCATTCCCGTGTTGTACTTCCAAGGGCAAACATATGTGTGCAACCATGGGCAGCGAGTCTTTTAAAAGGGGGGACCCAATTTCTCTTCCTCCGTATCATCATCATCAACAACATAATATATATATATATCATCATCATATTCAACCATTATCTATCCACTGCTGGATGAAGGTCTCTCCAAATGCTTTCCACACAAGTCTATCCTGGGCCATTCGTTTCCACGTCACCCCAACCTGTTTTCTTATTTCATCCACCCATCTAGTTTGAGGACGTTTTCTAGGTCTTCGGTGGTCTCTTGGAATCCAGTTCAGAATTTCTGTTGTCCATCGTTGATCAGTTCTTCTTGCAATATGCCCAGCCCATCGCCATTTCAGCCCTTTTACTTTAACAATGATGTCCTCTACTCTAGTTTGCTCTCTCACCCAAGTGTTTCTTTTTCGATCTCTCCTAGTTATTCCAAGCATGCACCTCTCCATGCTCCTTTGCGTTGTCTGTAACTTTCGTATTGCTCCAACTGTTAGACTCCATGTCTCTGATCCATAAGAGAGGACTGGCAATACACACTGGTTGAAGACCTTTCTTTTTAGACACAAAGGCAATTTCCCCTTCAGGATAAAACTGTTTCTTCCAAATGCACTCCAGCCAAGTTTAATACGTCTGTTGAGTTCTTTCATAATGTTGCCATCCATTGAAATCAGCTGGCCAAGGTAAATATATGAATCAGCAATTTCTAGCTCAATGTTGTCAACTTGTATTTTTGTTTCCTCTACGAAATTATTGAACATGATCTTAGTTTTTTGTAGGTTCATCTTGAGTCCAACTTCTTTACTTCTAGTTGAGAGCTCCTGTACCATGTCTTGGAGTTCTGATGGGTTCGTTGAAAAAATAACAATGTCATCAGCAAACCGCAAATGATTTAAATATTCACCATTTATTTTTATTCCCTTGTTATTCCAATTTATCTGCTGAAAAATCATCTGTAAAGCTGAAGTAAAAAGTTTTGGAGAAATGGTATCTCCCTGCCTCACACCTTTACCAATTTTGATAGTTTTGGTATCTTTATGTAACCGAAATTTTGCACTTGCATTTTTATACACACGTTTCACCATGTCAATGTACACATCCTCAATGTCTGTTGATCTTAAAGAGTTGATGACTGCTGATGTTTTAATAGAGTCAAAGGCCTTCTCATAGTCAATAAATGCCACACACAATGGAAGTTCATATTCATGTGTTCTTTCAATTAATTCTCTTAATACTTGAATATGGTCCACTGTACTGAATCCACTTCGAAATCCAGCTTGTTCTCTTGGTTGAGCTGCATCTAATTTTTTCTGCAGGCGATGTGTTAGCACTTTTGTGAAGATTTTATAAATAGCAGGTAACAAGCTAATTGGTCGGTAATTTTTTAAATCCTCTTTATCACCTTTTTTATGCAAAAGAATTACTGTTGCAGAATCCCATTGGTTTGGTATGTTACCGCTGTTAAGACATTTGGTAAAGAATTTTGCAAGTATGTCTTCTACATATTCTCCAGCTTCTTTTAGGATATCTAATGTAATACCATCATCACACCAGGGCTCCTTCCTTGAAGTTGCCTGAAGTTGCCAAATGAAACTTCTTCTTTTAAGATTTTAGGAGCTGTTCCTTCGACTATTTCAGAGTCTTCGTTTAATCCACTGTTACTTTCGTATAGATTTTTGTAGAATTCTTCAACTCTTCTAAGTATTTCTTCCCTATTTCTTGTTACGGTGCCATCCTCTCCTTTTAATGCAATGATGTGTTTCTTCCCAACAGATAAACTTCCTTTAACAACCCTAAGGCTCTTGTTATTTTCAATGGCCTTCCTTACTAGCTCACAGTTGAATTTTCTTATGTCTTCTTTCATGCTTTTGCGCAGAGTTTTACAAAGTTCTATGTACTCAATCCTGGAACTGGTATTTTGATTGTCCACCTTCATATCTCTTCGCCTTTTCATGAGCTGTTTCGTCTTCTCAGATAATTTGCTATTGTGCTTTTTACAGGTTACACCACCAATTTCCCCAGCAGTTTCAACTATTGTCTTAACAATGTTTTCATTTGCTTCTGAGATATCAC
>QLNU02004598.1:0-13843 GCA_006491805.2 Dysdera silvatica | reverse complement strand
TTCGTTCGGGGGGAAACTAATGATAAAAACTACTTTTAATTTTGGTAATCTTGCTGCGAGCCGCACTATACGTTCTTATGGGCCACCCTTTGAACATCACTGATCTGTGGCGTAACTGTGGCGTCATGATATCTTCCCTTATCTCTTTTGCATAAACTTAAATTTCAGGATTTCTCACACTAAAATGTAAAGCAGCTTCCAAGATTAGCATCGGTTCATGCTCTCCTAATTCTTAAAATGCGAAATAAATCAAAAGGTATATTGTTACATATATATATATATTTTTTTTTTAAGTAATAGTTTTGCTGGTTACTAAAATTATTCCTAGGATTATATTCTGAAATAGGAAATCTACAAATTTATTAATATGTCTGCTTTAAGCAATAACAAATTTTCTATAATTTCATCTCCGTGTATTGGGGTAGGTTTTTTCAAACTGTGGTCTGGGGAGCCCTACAGGGTCCCAAGGATTTTAAAAAGGGCTCCCGAAACTTGTAAAACGTTCGAACCTATAACCTAAGAAATCACACGTAAACAAAAGAAATATATCTTTGGAGCCTTCGGTAATTTTTAAGTGCATGAGGAGGGTCCTGGAAAAAAAATTGAGGAAGACTGCTAAGGTATACCCCGAACAGAACGGAATGACAGAAGAAGCCATTGCGAAATCAGCATGTTGATAATTATTAATTTTTAGTGTTCATAATTACAATTAATATAATACAACTTGCTATTTCTAATCATTAGCAGTTTTTATTTACATTCAGAGGTATGTCATTTTTTGTTATGAACAATTATATAACTTTAATGATAATTAAAAAAATTCAAAACTTGCCTATTTCTACGTTTATTGCTACTATTTATTCTTTCATATTATGACTACAGTACAGTAAAATACATTGTTATAAAAGTATATAATAGTTTGATGTATAGAGTTGTTATTGTAAAAAAAATATGACGTTTTGCATTTAGTCCGCGTCCGTTGTATTTCAAATATCAATTAGACAATTATATTTTCATTTCGTGTTTTATAAAACCTCAATGTATTCATAGTTACAGCAAGAATTAAAAGCACTTGTCCAGTTATTTCTGTATTTTTTTTTTTTTTCAGCAAATTTTCTTGTAAATAACGGGTAAGGAAAACAATGTGAATACACTACATTAGCCTTTTTCAAACTGTAATTTGCGGACCCCTTGAAGTCGTCTAGGATTTTTCAAGGTGGCCCCAAAACCTTTGATATATGTTGCCCACTTTTGAACACCTGACCCACGAAATTACACGTTAAAGGGATAGATCTATTGGAGTCCTTGCTAATTTTTAAGAGTATAAAGGAATGCTCTGACAAAAGTTTCAGAAAGGGTGTACTAAATGATTTGGCGCTAGTAGTTTGCGGCCTTTTTCAAAACTTGGCGTCACGGACGCGTATAAGTACCGCGATTTCCCCCATTTTAGATTTTTTTTTTAATGGAGGAATGTTATTAATGTTTTTATTTTTACTATTACAAGGTTTACGAATTCAAGATATTGTGGTGACTTAATTATCTGAATGTTTTTCTTATTGAGGGTGCCCCCAAATGTTTTTCTTATTGAGGGTGCCCCCATTAGGCATGTACCGATTCAGGAAAAGTATTGGGTCACAAAAACATCTAGAAAACAACATTCCATGGATGGTTGCCACGACTGTTAGCATTTTGACAAAGTTTCCATAATCTATACTAATCCCAAGGAAGCTGCGGTTTATGGCTTTGATGTTTTAGTATTGCCAATGCCGAGAAATACGTAACATGGCAACCATGACATTAGGCCTAAAAGAAGGCAGTATTTTTTTTTAAAGTAGATTTCAGACTATAAGAAATTGTACGAATGAAAGATTGCAAATGATATCCGTACTTGCAAAGTTACTGTGAGCGAATGGTCTTTACTTTCTGTTTACAAAGCCTAACTCATACCACCCAATAACTAATGTATTTGCCATTGGGAAGCATCTTGGTTTGAGTCCTACGGCCAAGCTCCAGAATTACCCCACTTGCTAAAAACACGCTTCCTTCTTGGGTGATCATTCTAGGATGACGTTATAATGGATTGATGTTTTGCGAATTGTTTTCATTTTTTTGTTGAAAACATTTAGAAAAACTCACTGATGATGCCGCATGAAGTTTGCTAAAATCGGAATATGACCTTTGCGGGTTTGTTCTGTTGGATAAGTATGTCCTGCTTTCTTCTCATCGTTCAAAAAACTCAGGGTTCAAAAAATTTTACAGTATGTATCGATACGATCATAGCATGTAAGACCGTAGCCAAGTCCCATTAAAAATTTGATTTCAAGGGTGGGGACCAGTCCCTACGATCCCTCCCTCTGTATACTGGCATGATTTGGGGGGCACCACTCCTACTAGACTTCTAGCTGATTCCCAATTTCACAAAAATTTCCATTGCATGCAAAACGTTTAAAAATAGTTCAAGTTATCTGGGAAAAATAGGACTGTATTGTTGTTCAATTTGATGGGGGATTCCGGATGCAGTGGATGTTAAGAATGATTCCTCTTAATATAATTTGCCTTTATTTTCTTGTCGATATATCAAAAGCTGATATGCATGTCATCTTTATGGACGATTATCACAATTTCAGAAAACTTACCCAATTTTTCAGAAATGTTGCCAAGTTGTACTCTTCTCGGGTATTGGCTTGTAGTTATTTTCTGACTTTGCATGGTTTTGTGAGATTGCTTATAAATGAAATTTGAACTATTGTTTAAATTTTATATTCAGTGACCTAACACATTACTGATAGAATACGGTTATACGGTTTTGTCTATGTACTTACGATTATTTATTAACACAAACTTTCTGTCAAAAAATTATACCTAAACCAATTGTCAAAACAAATTTTTCTTGGTACAAAACATATGTTTGCATTATTTTTTAGTTTTGTGCAATGTAGTTTTTCTATTTTCAGACTCGTTAAAAATGACACTGTTCGGAACGACGGCAAATTTCAGCAATCCTAACCCAGTGTTTGGTGGCACAGCAACCCAGAATCCTATGAAAGACTTTGAAGTAGTGTCCCCGCCAGACGATTCCATTAGTAGTTTGGCATTCAGTCCTCCAACATTGCAGCAAACTTTCCTGATCGGTGGAAGTTGGGACAACCAAGTAGATGCTTTTTTTTTATTGTGTTTTAGCATAAAAGTTTATTTTCCTCATCACCATGGAGTAACTTGCCAAAAATATTTTTGTAGCTTTTTGGCTAACCTGCACCTAAAGGTTGTAGCCAAATCAGAAAAGTTGTTTTTAAGTTTACAAGAATTTTTGGTCAGAAACAACCAACCCCACACAATGGTATTTAATTATTTTTATACTTTGACTTGATTCTTGGATGCTGGTGTATACACCAGGCAAGATATGCAGCCTTAAATCAAATTCCTTCCTCCCTGGCCCGTTGATATGTGTATCAAATAGCTTACATTTGTGACATGGTCTATTACAAACGTCTGTTTTTATATTCATTTCACTAAATCTCCTCTCACAATCTATAATGTATACTGAATTGAACAGTTTAGATTCACGTATTATAGACATGGCTGGGTACTTGCATAGTAAATTTTCTTCAGCAGCATATTACATGGAGTTACAGGCAACTGTAATTGGATGAGAGGATATTACCCTTATTACGAGTCTACGTTTTGTCTCCTTGAGTGTCCCAAAGCAAAAAGTTTGGCAATGTTCCGCAACAAGCCTTCGTCTGATCACAAATGTTCTGAAAGAGATGCATGTAAATATATATATATTGTACACATACAGCTTTAAATTCTATAAAACACAAATTCCTTTTCGAATAGAAATGTAGAAAGACTGATTTTTTTTTTTTTTTTTAAGATTAAAAAAAAAAAAAAAAGATTCATCCCACGATTGTTCTGCAGAAAAGCTGTTTAATCTGCAATGTGCGTCACACTTTTTAGCATATTCTGTTTTTGGGCTTGAGTGTACAATATTTCTGGGAGTTTTGGCTGATAAAAGCAGATTGGTGTTCCCAGTAAGGGTATGTTTCACCTCCGATGTGCCTTGCTGTGGCGCAGTGTGGTAACGCGTTCTCCTAGTGCGCCGCTAATCCGGGTTCGACTCCCAGCAGTGCAAAAAGAACGCTTACTCAGAGATCTCATAAAGATCGCACTGCTCACTGTAGTCCGGGGTTTGGTTCCCTAGGCCTTAAGAGGTTCGGATTCCTCGGAAAACAGTAGGTCCCGGCGCAGCATGACCACTGTAGTCTTTGAGCCGTAAAACCAAAAAACAAACAAACAAACCTCCGATGTGAAGGGTTTATTATAACCTTTCCCCAGACCATACCATTCCATGCAATCAGGTGATCTCAATATCGCCACCTTCTTAATTTTAGTTAGAGCTTTTCGGTGAATCGCTCTGCAGTTTTTCTAACGGAATTTTAGTTAACGTCGCCTTTCATCAAAAAGGCTAGCAACAGGTTAATCTCTGTTTACTACCATGTATTGTGTTAAGGTTTGGAGTTTGGTTTAACTTATATATAATGTGATAGTTTCATCTAAAGCGAAATGTAAGGCAGCCATGAAACAAATAATTCTATAAGTGTTTTGTAGGTTCGCTGCTGGGAAGTACAGAATACTGGTCAGACTATACCAAAGGCACAGCAGACACATCAGGGACCTATTTTGGATGTTGCTTGGAGTGACGTAATATATTCTTTTGGAATAGTGTGGTAGTGTTTTAAAGAGAGATGTGAATGGATTTGTCCGTGTCATTGTCTAGTGCTAAAAGAATTTTTTTTTTAGGATGGTTCCAAAGTATTTTCGGCATCGTGTGATAGAACAGTCAAAATGTGGGATTTAAATAGCAATCAAGCCATTCATGTTGCCCAGGTACTTGTATACCATTTTACACATCGTTTGACAAAGACAATAATGCGGTAGTTTTGCTTAAATGCATTCTCATTCCATTTCTTTCTTTAATTCAGCTTATTAATAAAGCTGTCCTATAATAATTAATTAATAAGTGAATTGACTGAGATCGATATTTAAATTTAGCAGGTTTCAATTGACATTGAGTCTGTTATTGATGGTATTTCATAACGATTTCATTTGATGGAATTTCATGACAAGTTTTACAGAGTAATTACATTAATGAGTAGTTAGTAGCATCTATGCACTGTGTAACTACATTTTCAACATTAACAGAAGCTGTCATTTTATTTACAGAAACCCTTTACCTTATCCTTTTTCTTATTGACAGACAGAATAAAAATATTAGTAAGTTCAATGTATATTGAAACCTGCTAATAATTTATGGTACTTGAGCAATTTGCCTTCTGTATGTGGAGCTTTTGGTTCTTACTGGTTTAGTTTGTGAGACTTTTCAAACAGCTGCTATTACATAGCATTGGGCTTGATTTCTGAAAAATTTGTGTAACTACCCTACGTGTAATGGTGAAAAAGAAAATAGTTTTATACACATCGTTTGAATTTTTTTTCCTCAGTATGGTTAAATTCATTTATGTTTTAAGTGCTTACAAAAATTGCATTCTCAGGGGCCAAATTAACCCCTAACGCTTGGAAGGTTCCACTGCAGAGATGTGTATTAATGCTATAGAAATTCAAAGGTTTTGACATGGAGACATTTCTGTTAGCTCTTATATATATATATATATACAGAGTGGTTAGTAAAGTCCTTATACACGCAGATAACTGTAGAATGAAGAGAGTTATATGTATGAACGTGATGTACAGGTATAGTAAAGTGACTATGCGTTATAAGATAATACTGTGTGCAGTGCCCTTAGCGTAAAAATTCAGAACTTAGAACTGCTATCTCGAAAACTATTCAAGATACGGGGAAAAGTCAATTGCAAAGTTGTTAAGCATCAGATAGTATGAAACGATTTTTTTCACCACCTTAATAGGGCAAAATTCGTCATTTAAGAGGTTTTAAAGGTATCCGTCCAGCAACGCCATTGTTGGTCAAAATTCCGATTTAATGTCAATCATTAACTTCAATTTTCAAAATTCATGTTAACTTCAATCATTCATTCTTGTAATTCTGTAAAACTTCATTCATTATGTAAGTACAGATTCATGTTACGTACAGTATGGTGGAAAAAAAATCAATGTTATTAATGCTGTTGTATAAATATTATTTTGTGTTATGATTATTTGGTATGGTTGCGGTAGCAACAACCCAATTAGTTTCCTTATATATAAATAATAATATAAATAATATTATAGTTTAATTAATTAGGCTAATGCCTTAACCAACTACGCCACTGGTACGCCTAGGGTAGAATAGGGTTGTAGTCGCTACTGCAGCATACCAAATAATCATAACACAAAATAAAATTTCTGCAACAACATTAATAACATCAATTTTTTCTTTTCCACCATACTGTACGTAGTACGTAACATGAATCTGTACTTATATAATAAATGAAGTTTTGCGGAATTACAAGAATGATTGAAGTTAACGTGAATTTTGAAAATGAACTTACTGAGTGACGTTAAATCGGAATTTTGACCAACAATGGCTTTGCTGGACGGATAACTTTAAAACCTCTTAAATCGCAAATTTTGCCCTATTAAGGTGGTGAAAGAAAATCGTTTCGTACTAATTAAACTTGTTATTGACTTTTTTCCCGTATCTTGAATAGTTTTCCGAGATAGCAGCTCTAAATTCGGAATTTTTCCGCTAGAGGCACTGCACACAGTCTCACCTTGTAGCGCATAGTCACTTTACTATACCTATGTATCACGTTTATACATAAAGCTATCTCCGTTCGACAGTTATCTGCATGTATAAGGACTTTACTAACACCCTGTATAGATAAATGAATCATTTTTGTAATGTAAAATTGTATATATGTAAGTATATAAGAGATAACAGAAATGTTGCCATAGTGAAGCCTTCCAAGCTTTAAGGGTTAGTGTAAATATGAATGCATATGCAGTCATACTAATATGAGCAGTCACTGTAACAAAGAGTTACAGTGTAACACTGTTAACAGAGTTACACTATAACAAAGAGTTTGTTAATAGTACTCAACATTAATGAGGTTCGAAAATGTATGTATTCATTATTCTAGCGTTCAAAAACTGTTGCCATTGAAATAGTTAAGTTGTCATAATTTTTATGACAGTGCCCTGGAATGTTAACACGTTTGCCTGAAGTACAGTAAACCCAAATTTTATTCTCCGTGGTGCCAGAAACAAAATGCATACTTAGTACCAGCTGCTTGCTGTATGTCTCAACACAGCCTAACGTTTGCTGTCATTGTACTATAAAACTTCTATGATGGCTGTCATTGTTATGCTTATGTTTTTATGTTTGTAATTTCAATTGACGTATTTGGCAATGGTAACTATTTCGTTTTATGTAAGTGGCACCAGTTATACGTAACTTCACATACTATGTATCTGACCATGAATGTATGGAAAAAAAAGCTTTAATCCTTGCCCAACCACTGGCTTTACATACATACATAGTCAGGAGTGTTACTATGTGCTCATGAAACTGGGTCCCAAGGGCTGGGTATTTTTTGGAAAATGCGAGTCCCTAAAAAACAAAACACTTTCTTTTCTTACTAAATAACTGGTCCCTCATATGCGCTATTTCTAATATAGAGTCCTTTTCTTCTATTCCGCATATTTAGTGCGCTATAGCGAGTCAATTGCACCTCTGATAGTATCGAAGGCTCTGCCAAAAAGCATCCTAAATTATTTACCATTGGTATTCTTTAAACGTTAATTTACTAATTCTTTTAAATGTTTAAATTGTTAAAGTTTTGATCTGTTACATGCCTTCCTGGATTTATTTATGAAACGTCAACAATACATGCCCTTTTCATATCAACTTGGTATTTTAGTTTGGAGGTCTCATATCAATGATACTGTTTCAGGTGGTCCTCTGTTCAATCTTGGGGCATAAAAACGTAAAACAGTACTTTGGAATGAATCTAACCTTCGAACTGTAACGAGAGGAATATTTCCTGTGTCTTTTAATATTAATTTTCACAAAATTTTTACTAAATCAATAAAATTATTCTTTTTATTTTAACGTTTAGCATGACGCACCTGTCAAAACTGTTCATTGGATCAAAGCACCAAATTACTCTTGTGTGATGACCGGAAGCTGGGACAAGACTTTGAAGGTTACAATCTTGCATCCGTCAGTTGCTTATTCACGTTTTGCAATTTTTCTTGCAACTGTATATATAATTGTTGTAATTATGTATACCTGTTTATCTTAGTTTTGGGATACAAGGATACAAAATCCAATGATGACAATTAACCTTCCTGAGAGATGTTATTGTGCCGATGTCGTAAGTATTTCAAGTATACGTTACTGTTCTAAAAATGCATTTTTTTTTTTTACATCAATTTTAAGGTTTTTGAGGAATGTGTTGGCATAAAAATGAAAAGATTTGATACTTTATGCTGGAAGCTTCTGCTTGGGAATGGGGCACGGGGAAGGAAATAAATACATTTCATAGCATGTTTTTTCACTAGTGCTGTATTGCTGTTTCTTCCTTCCTTAAGCAAAGGCCACGAAGTTGCTTTTGTCTCAGGGTGGGCGAGAAAGGAGGATTGGAAGACATATTAACTAATTATCGGCAAATAAATGCCAATTTTAAGTTACTTTATTCTTTTCACTTTTGTCTTGGAGACTCCAGAGATTACTTACAACCTCATATGAACCTGAGCAGCAATAGAATTAGATGTTAATATATAAAAACCAACAGAATTAGAAAACCAAGGTCAAGGGTTAGCGTAGAATAAAAAAAATGGGTAAGAATAACTAAGTTTCCCAAAATCAAAAGGTTTATTAAATATAAAAATGTGGCATTTTCATGTTATGAAATTACTTTGCTAAAAATTGTCTGCCTTTCAGAAGACCTGAAATAAAACAAATGATGTTACATCATAGCAAGATTTTTCCTAGAGCGGCATTGCCCCTTCAGGCAGATCACCTGGGGTCCGACTCACCCCCAAATTCTACGCACGCCCCTGGTGAAGCTTCCCTAGTTGTAAGGGCATAGTTCTCACGATACAGGTTATGAGATAGTCAAGATGATCATGAGATACCTGAAGATTATTATGAGATAATCAATAATGACTATGAAATAAGTGAGTGATGAATGTGTACGACAGATATATAAATGTAATTATGAGTTAGGTGCAGATTTTATAATATATAGATGAAAATAATTACAAAGATCGGTGATTGTTATGAGATAATCAAGGATAATTATGAAATGTGTAACTAGTACTAGACAAAGATGAATATAGGATAAATGAAAATAATTGCTAGATCAATGAAGATCATTATAGAATAAGTGAGGATGATACAAGATAATTAAAGGTAAGTATGAGATTAGCGAAGATGTTTACGGTCAGTATTGTGAGTATGGATTCTTCTTTCAGGTGTATCCAATGGCTGTTGTGGGAACTGCTGGGCGAGGCATCATCGTTTACCAGTTAGAAGGGCAACCTCAGGAATTCAAGAAAATCGAATCTCCACTGAAATACCAAGTAACCTTACAACGATAAGCATTCAGATATTGTATAAAAATGCCACTAGTGCCATATTAATTGTGTGTTTCATCTTTCATGATTCAGCATCGCACCATTTCCATCTTCCTGGACAAGAAGAATGCACCCTGTGGGTTTGCACTCGGAAGTGTCGAAGGTAGAGTTGCCATTCAGTATGTCAGCCCGCAAAATCCGAAAGACAACTTCACTTTTAAATGTCATCGGTCCAATGGTACCTCCAATGGTTATCAAGATATCTATGCGGTAAGCTAAACCTTGTCATCTCTGTATATCATCCTTGAAAATAATTATTACTGCAAGATGGAGGTCTGTCTGTTATTAGATATAGATGTCTGATGAAAGAAACTAAAATGATTTGACCTTAAAGCATTCCATGCTAGTCAAATATGTTAACAAGCTGGATTTACAGTTTAATGAATTATCTAAACCTTTGTCCCAAAGTCCTTTGCTATGAAAAGATTTGTTGTGTCACCCTCCCAGGGAATAACTTGTCGCCTTGCCGCTGCTAATTATGTGCCTAAACATGAACTGATATTCTCAATGTAGGATGGCTGAGACGTACACAGTACTTTCCCTCGATGTCGTTCTAATGAACTAATAATCTATAGCTGTTTGATAATGGTATCTTACGATCCAGAAAAATCCTTCATGAACTCGCATTTATTCTAATTAACGTGTTTTCTGTTCAACAACCTTTTTTCCTCCATCCCCAGAAAACCACTAACGGGAGGTTACTGTATATATAGTACTGAAATGTACAAGGAGAAACATAATATTCGTGCTGTGTAAGTGGTTTTTTTTCACCACTGGCCAATAATTTCGGTACATTTGCCTAAATATTGCCTTGTTGCAGTTGTTTTTCTCTTTTATGTGAAAGAAAATAGCTATGCATGGCTGTGGTCGAGGTGCTGAGACTGCAACCCAGAGGTCACTGATTTGAGTCCAGCCTAAATGTGTATTAAATTTTCTTTAGCTGTTACAGCCCTGCAGAGGTAACGTGTTTGCCTAGCATACCATTGACCAGGGTTAGACCTCCACCGGTGTTAAAAAGGAGGACCCTTATACCGATTGACTGTTGCTCACAGCAGTCCAGTGGCAAGTGCGGACACAAGGGAGAGGTCAAATGGGTCATGAGCTGCCAAAATATATTTTTTCACTGTAAAAAATTCCAACTTGCATGATAAATGAAGGGTGTTATTCCAATACCATGGCAAATTCTGTCTTCCCCAAATTAAAGTCTGTCTGCCCCTGTCCAGGGGTTGGTTCCCCTGGCCCTAAGAGATTGATTCCTTGGAAAAATTAGGCCCCGACGCACCATGACTTTTCCTGTCTTTGAGCTGTAAAGACATAAGCAGGCTATTATGAGCTTGAAAAAGGCTCTAGCATTAACCATAAAAAGTGGCGGTTAATCATAAATATTAATTCCTCCATGCTCATTTTTAATTATTTAAGATACTCCCTTACCATTATCTCCATACTTACCAACATGGCTCATTGAGTCACATAATGGAGGTATGTAGTGAACGAGTGAGAAATTAGTTAAAATGAGCCACTTTAGTGAACGAGAAAGGTAATTCATTTGCTGGAAACAAGACTTCTCCTGATGTGGATGATTCATAAGAAACAAAAGATAGTCCCAAAGAAAGAATGAAAATGGGAATGAGTGTAAAGAGCTCTCATTCTTTTTAAAGGATAGATTCCCCCCCCCAAAAAATAGTTCTGCTCATTTCTACTACTTAGCATGTATGTATTTTTGTACTATGATGTTTAGCTCCATTTTAATTTAGAATGTTCAGCATTTGAGCTTTTGCTTTGTTCCTCTCGTTTAAGGTGAACGATATTGCTTTTCATCCAGTTCACGGTACATTAGCCACTGTTGGTTCCGATGGACGGTTTAGTTTTTGGGACAAGGACGCACGCACAAAGCTAAAATCCTCGGAGCAGATGGAACAGTCGATTGTGAAATGTTGCTTCAATGCTCGAGGAGAGATTTTTGCATATGCCACTAGCTATGATTGGTCTAAAGTAAGTTATATCTACGTGACTTAAGAATAAAGGCATATTTTCCTTTATTTCTGGAAGTTTGGTATTAAGGCACAAGAATATGGAGATACTAAGTAAGATTACCTTTTAATAAGATGAGAGCGAGCAACTCCTTGAGCAACATATTTAGATCAGTAGTGTGCGATCCATAAAACAATATGAGCACTACTTGCCTAACATCAGTTTAAAACACATATCCATTTTTTTTCCTTAATTATAAAGGTTCAACAGAATTCGTGCAATTGAAATTTTGCTGTAGATCAAAATAATCACAGTATGGCGCTATACTCTGAGGGTAGGGCATGCAACTTCAGATCAAAATCAATATGATATTGCTTTTCAGTTAAAAAGGTTATAGGAGTAGGGTAAAATGTACGTATAATAGTTTAACAATAAAGGTTTAAAGGTAATAGTTTAAAAATTAATGGAAATGCATGCTTAACAACTTATATTTAAATGACAACAATGTACAAAGATTGACCAGGGCTTGCCATAACTAGTAAAATTTGACACTGGTCGGAATATACAAAATACAAATGAAGGTAAAAAACATTTACCATCTGTAAAAGTTATTCCAATTTATCTGCTGAAAAATCATCTGTAAAGCTGAAGTAAAAAGTTTTGGAGAAATGGTATCTCCCTGCCTCACACCTTTACCAATTTTGATAGTTTTGGTATCTTTATGTAACCGAAATTTTGCACTTGCATTTTTATACACACGTTTCAATATGTCAATGTACACATCCTCGATGTCTGCTGATCTTAAAGAGTTGATGACTGCTGATGTTTTAATAGAGTCAAAGGCCTTCTCATAGTCAATAAATGCAACACACAATGGAAGTTCATATTCATGTGTTCTTTCAATTAATTCTCTTAATACTTGAATATGGTCCACTGTACTGAATCCACTTCGAAATCCAGCTTGTTCTCTTGGTTGAGCTGCATCTAATTTTTTCTGCAGGCGATGTGTTAGCACTTTTGTGAAGATTTTATAAATAGCAGGTAACAAGCTAATTGGTCGGTAATTTTTCAAATCCTCTTTATCACCTTTTTTATGCAAAAGAATTACTGTTGCAGAATCCCATTGGTTTGGTATGTTACCGCTGTTAAGACATTTGGTAAAGAATTTTGCAAGTATGTCTTCTACATATTCTCCAGCTTCTTTTAGGATATCTAATGTAATACCATCATCACCAGGGGCTCTTCCTTTCTTCATACTTTTTATTGCAAATGAAACTTCTTCTTTTAAGATTTTAGGAGCTATTCCTTCGACTATTGCGGCGTCTTCGTTTAATCCACTGTTACTTTCGTATAGATTTTTGTAGAATTCTTCAACTCTTCTAAGTATTTCTTCCCTATTTCTTGTTACGGTGCCATCCTCTCCTTTTAATGCAATGATGTGTTTCTTCCCAACAGATAAACTTCCTTTAACAACCCTAAGGCTCTTGTTGCTTTCAATGGCCTTCCTTACTAACTCACAATTGAATTTTCTTATATCTTCTTTCATGTTTTTGCGCAGAGTTTTACAAAGTTCTACATACTCGATCCTGGTATTTCGATTGTCCACCTTCATATCTCTTCGCCTTTTCATGAGCTGTTTCGTCTTCTCAGATAATTTGCTATTGTGCTTTTTACAGGTTACACCACCAATTTCCCCAGCAGTTTCAACTATTGTCTTAACAATGTTTTCATTTGCTTCTGAGATATCACTTTCTTCAATAAGTCCTTCCAGTGCAGAAAAGCGATTTTTTAATTCCAACTTGAATGCCTCGGTATTTACTTTCAGTTTCATTAGATCCACCCTCTTACTTACTTGTTTCCTAATGAGCTTCTGTCGTTCTAATTTAGTATTTAAGTGCACTTTACATCTCACCATTCGATGATCACTTCCAGTATTAAATCTGTTCAGTACGCTGCAATCTTCAATAATTGATTTCTTGTTTGCCAGGATATAGTCAATTTCGCTGGTTCCTCCATTGGGGTGTTTCCATGTCCATTTTCTTTGCGGTTTCTTCTTAAAAAATGAATTCATGATGCTAAGATTTTCAGCTTCTGCAAATTCGATGAGTTGATCGCCACGTTCATTCCTTTCCCCATATCCGTATTTACCAACCGATGTCTCTCCTTGTTCCTGTTGTCCAATTCTTGCATTGAAATCCCCCATGATGAGCTTGATATGTTGTTTCCCCTTGGTGTGTAGCTGTTTGATTTCTTCATAAAATTCTTCAACCTCCTC
>QLNU02004594.1:0-21652 GCA_006491805.2 Dysdera silvatica | reverse complement strand
CTCATTTAAAACGTCAAGACTGAAGAAGCGAGAAAGTAGTCTAAGTGACGCCGACGTCCGTATGTAGCTTTCAGCAGAAGTCCTTTAGAATTTGCGTAAGCCGGTTGCAGTAGGGTTTGCTGTTTTCATTTGAGAAAAAAATGTCGTAAAACGTAAACGCAAATTAAAATTTGAAGGAAGCTGAAAAATTAAGTACGCGTGATTTAGCGGAAAAGTTGAGTGTTGGGAAAACTCAAGTGTGTGAAATCTTAAAACGGAAGGATGAACTTTTAAAATGTTGGGCCGAAAATGTTAACCCAGAGATCATAAGAGCTTTCCCTAAAACATAAGGATTAGTTGTGGATACCCTAACGTTTGAATGGTTTAGCCGTGTGAGGTTGAAGAACATTCCTTTGTCTGGAACTATAATTCGAGAGAAAGCATTAGAAATTGCGCAAAAAATGGGACTTTCTGATTTCAAGGCCTCGGGTGGCTGGCTGGATAAATTTCGAGCCCGACACATTATTTCTTATAAAAATGTATGCGGTGAAAACTCGTCTGTTGACAACGAAATTGTTTTTGACTGGAAAATGAAAGTTAAGGATGGTTGCAAAGGTTATGATGATAAGAACATTTTCAACTGTGATGAATCTGGCTTCCGTAGGCGTAATTAGGTGGGGCCCAGGGAGGGCCGGCACCCCTCCCCCAGAAGGCTGACTGCCCCTCGTTTACTTCTTGATTGTAAACGACAAAATTGTTAGTTTTTACTGCACCACACAAAAAAAAAAATAGCCCACGCCCCCCAAAATTCCTGATTACAGTCCTGTATAAAGGCATCAATTGGGACTGGGGGTTTTGGCGACTAAATGCAACCAGACCACGTTGCATTTGTGTACATTATACGTAGATAAGGAAATTTCCCCCCCTCAAAAAATAAATACAGCCAAGTGTGCCCCCCCCCCTCCAATCCTGGATACACTCACTACTGGTCAACAAAAATTTTGCTTTGCGATTTTTACTCTATTAGAAATGCAAATCAATAATAATACTGAAAAGTCAGAATACTAAAAAGGCTGAAAAGGCATGATTGTAGTCAATATTAGTGTATTTAAAAAGTGGGAAATTATTATCCCAGTGAACAATACAAAAACTGCATAGTGCAGAAAGGGCACTGGGATAATAATTTCCCACCCTAAAAAAGTATGAACAAGAAGAAATAATTAAAAAAAAAATTGATTCGTGTTTAAGGGTACTAATAGGGGTATTTGACAAATTTTTGTTTTAAATAATCATGCCGCAGTCTTTTGCCCTATAAAGGGTTAAGTGAGGATGTCCAAATTAAAGACACTGAGAGAACAAGACTCTTAGATTTGGGTGCTCTTAATGATGCATGTCGACTTCGAGTCAACTATCCAAAGAGTCAGTTTGGCGATAGCGATCTTTTTCAGCAAAATATCACGATACATACAACTGGCGTAAATATAGTATAAATGAAGACACAATTTATTGCTTTATATGCAGAAAATTCTCGATAGGAAGCATACGTGAACAAAATGAAAAGTTCATAAACAGTGGATTTTGCAAATGGAACAAATTAACTGAGGCATTTAAAAAACACGAACAGCCATTGCTTCATATTCACTGTACTGAGAAGTTTATATCCTATGAGCAGTGTTCGAAATGAGGAAATGTGAAACGAAACTTCTAAAACAATATGAAGTGGAAGTGATGCAAAATAGAGGATGTTTAATGAAGCTGATTGGTGTCATTTTGTGCCCCGTACGTTAGGGCGTTTCTATGATGGGGGGCATCGGTTTCATCCCTACCTACATCCATTCTTGGAAATAAAATTATGTAGGAAGCTAAAACTAAATAGACTTTTACAACTTATTCTCGTATAAAAAGGATCATGTTCCCCCACCCACAGAAAAATGCCCTAGTTACTCCAATGTGCTTTCGAACATTTAAGAAATTAATGCAAACATTGATTTCTGCCATACTTCAGTATGTTAATGAATAAATCATAACTCTACCACAAAAAGAGAAAATTGTGTTCCCTCGTATGGTTCAACAGCGAAGTATTTAAAAATTTATTCTTTCAAATTAAGGATGTTTAACTTCTGATGACTTAACTTCGGATGACTACTTCTAAGAAGTAGTAGGTCTATCGATATTCCGGTATATTAGTATAGGCGTATATCGATACGCTTTCTAGGAATAGGGGTTATTAGTACAATTTTTTGGAAACGTCGATTAGAAAAACGACAGCATGCCAGCTCCATGCCCCCAGAGAAATGTCGTAGTTATGCCTATGATGGCCTCTTCTTTCTAGCTCTTCCGTACAAAAGTATGAATCTCAAAGGCGAAAAATGCAGTCGAGGAAAGATTTCCAAAGAAAAGCTAACTGTTATGTTATGCGTGAATACGATAGGCGCATTTGAAAGACCTCTGATCATAGGTAAAGCTATGAAACCACGATGTTTTAAAGGGGTTAATGCAGTGGACATACACCGAAATGCCAGAAAAATTGGTACACCGTTCTGGCAAAAACCGGAAGACACTAAATCCCCAAGCTTCCTTTCAAGCAATTTTTGTGAGAATATTTAGACGCAATATTGTGGATTTCCTCTTCTGTAAAAAACAAAAACAAAAAAAACCACAGCTGTAACTGTAGGCGCTTGTTTTGTAAAAGCAGGAATTTCCATCACCAACAAAGCCACTACAGAAACTGTTGATGATGACATTATGAAAATCAATCTACTAATGTTGATGACCTAATTGATGTCAGAAACTGCAATACAGAACTGGATAAGAAGCTAGAAACTGCTTAAAGCGACGAAGATGTTATGCCAATAGTGTGTAACAAAGAAGCCGTTGAATGCATTAGTACCTTAAAAAACTATTTTTTACAAGAGAATGATCCAGATAGTCTAAAAAACGCATCTGAATTAGTAATTCATGTAGAAGGTAAAATTGTAAAGATGTATAAAAAGCAAACCAAAATTTCAGACTTTTTTTCAAAATAAATTTGTAATGCTGTACAATTAAATGAAATGGATAATTAAATAGGGTGATTGCTATAAAAGGTGAGCGGCGTTTAGGAACGTAATATGTACTGCTAGTATATATATTTATTATAGTTAATTAAATCAAGCTTCATAAACGTTAAATTTCAACTGAAAATTTTTGCGTATTTTTTTTTCCCAATAATGGACACTTCTTAAAAACGAACACTTTTCCGTTCCCCGTCAGTGTCCGCTATTGAGAAGTTTCACTGTAATTTTATTTCATTCAGAAATTGACAATACCCCTCTCCTTCTGTCCAGCTTTTGCTTTCCACCTGCGGCTGTTTTTCTTCGCTAATACGGGCGTTGTTGCTTTCCAAGTTGTGTCGGCCTGTTTAATTCTATGAGATTATTTTAAAAGTCTGTTATATAAGGTAACTTTGCTTGAAATTTTGTATCGAGCAAAACAAAATTTCATTATGGTAATTAAAACTCGTATAATAGTTTTTATAAGAAATTTGTACCTTAGGGGGAGAGAGAGCAGAGTTGTGAAATGAAAATTGTAACTTTTTCCCTCTCTTACGAGATTGTGCCAGAAATGAGTTCTTGTTATCTGTACAGAGAAGTGCAGTGTATATTCTTTCTAAAAATAGGTTCCCTCATACACGTGCATTAAGATTTGCAAGAATTTTTAACGAATCCGTAAAATATGGATAATCGTTTTTAGATGCACGCGAAAGCAGGCTAAAAGGTGCTCCAAATATTAAAAAATTTTGTTCTATAAAATAAATATCCGCCCACTAAACTAACGATTGATAATCCTTGTTATTAATGCATAGACGCCAACTGCCAACCCTTCCGATTTTTTTACCCGGAAGGCTTCCGATTTTTTACCGATCTTCCGGGCGGAAAACGATTTTTTCCGATTTTCGGACATTTTGTATGAAATGCCAAATATTTTTTGAAATACTGTTTATTATCAATGTTTCTTTTTCTCGGTACGTGTTCAACTTTTTGCGCATATGTGCGCATTTAAACAACCATAAATACGAACTGTAAATAAGTGAGAAAAACTAGTCTGCCATTAACGGCGCATGCGTGCCGATTGACTACACATTTTTCAATTTTAGAAGTTGGCATCTATGTTAATGTAATTAAACGTGGAGGGTAGTTATTACGGATGTAGGTGTGAGGGGGGCACTTTGTGATCTTGTGAGTTAAAAAGCCCCCCTCTAGACTCTTTTTACGGGAGGTTGGGTGAATTTCAATTGCACGACAATATCAGGTACAGAACTATGTCTGATGCCCCCCCTTTTTTTTATAAAAACGTCAGAAATTGCATCTGTAGTGCACTCTTTAAAAAAAAATAAAAACCCTGCATCAAATACTGCAAAGCAGAACAGTATAGGCCTCTAAAAAGAGGCATATTTTCATGGTAATTCAATAACAAGTCTTTTATGTGGTTTGGCAAATGTTGAAAAGTTTAAAATCGCGAAATCAGATTGAGTACCGAAAGCAGGGACAGAAGAGGCGTTTGTTCTTTTATGGATAGACCCTACAATGGTCGAGAGGTAATGCGTTCGTCTAGTGTTCCGTTAACCCGTTTCTATTCCAACGGCTCCATAGCATGTGCGCCGTTTTTTCTGCCCACCGTACTCCGGGGTTTGGTGCCTTAGGCTAGTGTTTCGCGATCGTCATGAGGCTGCTTGCTTTTTGTAAGACGAAGGCCCGTTCCCAACGAATTTACTCGTAAATATCCCTCCAATTTTTTAAAGTTCATATATTAAACTGTCGTGTTTTTAATTACGGCATAATGATAAAAAGCATTAAGTAAAGAATTAACTTTGTTGACTTTGCTCTATAAAACAATAAAGCAGTGCTTCTCAATTTGTTTTCATCGCGGCCACTTTGGATCTTCTTTTTTTGGTCGGCTCCAGAAGCTTAGAAACGATGCTTACTGGCGTAACTAGTGGGTGAGGTTTATTCCCTAGGAATTTTCTGATTCAACGAAATAGCATTGAGGTAAAGAGCTTTAGGGCCATCCCCTAGAAAAAAATCTGTGTCTTGTCTTTTGTAGCCGGGTCAGTTTTTACTGTGCGCAGGCCTCCTATTCAGAATCGCAGTCATAAAGAGTATTATTAATACCCTTTTTTTTATTAGTACACACTTTGCTGTCAGCTTCCTTGCTGATCGGTCACTGACATTTGAACATACTGTTCGTTCACGAAAAGAAGTCCAATGGTACAGTCGAAATAACAGGAGGTGACGGCACAAACGGGCTATTCCATTACAACAGAGGAGGACTCCTCTTCCAGAACTTGATTTTGGCGCCGACAAACGTTCACCGAAAACAAGTTCTGAAATTGGTCCCCTTCTTCTGTAATGAACTAGCACGTTTGTGACGTCACCTCCCGTTATTTCTAACTGTTCCACCGGACTTCTTTTCGCGAACGAACAGGACGTTAGTTCTTTCAGTTTTTAAGAACAGAGTCTGCAGTGCACAGTGTTGTAATCGACTTGTAAGCATTTTTTCAGGAGCGGTCCTGTAGATATTAAGAAATATTCTCTTGAAGTACCGCAGCTCTACCTTCGCTAATTGGTGGTATAGTCAAAGACTATAATGATGGTAAAAAGGGGACAAACAGATAGTTGTCCTAAATAGTTGATGCTCATGAAATTGCCACGACGCGCAGTATCAACCGTTAATTTGAAAAGGAATAAGAACGTCGTAGAAATAACTCACCATACCAGCTGAGAGAAACCTGTGTGAGAAAGTCAACATCAGCGAGCACAAAATCACTTGCTTCACATTTTCTAAAAGTTAAGGGACAATAAAATATAAAATACGAATAGGCAAAAAGCCATGTAATAACAGTTCGTCAAAAATCATTGATAATTAAGTTCAATATATAATAATAAACAGTTTCAGTAATCATTAATAATCAAGTTTCTTTTTTCAACTCAAACTATAAAAATAAATGAAAAGTCGCAGAAAATAATATATACAAAACACATACAAAAATAAATATACTAGTAAACAAGCAAAAACACAAGAGACAACAGTTCTACGAAGACACCAAATAGCAGTTATATGTCCAAAGACAAGGAAGGGCAATGATTTAGTAGGCCTAGAGCCTGAGGAGAAGAAACTTGCTTGTGGGTAAAATATTCGATGTCATGCAGGGATTTGGATGTTGGTCGATTCTTTGAAATGCCTTGGTTTTAAGCCTGGTAAATTCTTCAAGTGGGAGAAGTGCACTGTCTGTGTAGGTTAATGCGTTTGTAACAAACTATGGCGCTCTTGTAATTCTTCGGAGTAATTTTCTTTCGAACCTGGTCATGCGCAGAACGTTCGTTTGGGAGGCCGTTCCCCAAACACCACAAGCATATCTAAGAATTGGCTTTATGGTAGTTTTATGAAGAAGTAACTTGTTGTCAATAGAAAGTTTACTTCTTGCATGTACGAGTGGATTTAATGAGGCCACAGCCATTTTGGCTTTATTAACGTTGTTTTTAAATTGAGAGCCCCAATAGAGATTCCGGTCCATTGTCACCTCCAGATATTTCACCTTTTGCTTCCAGTTGATTTCATCATTTCCTCAGAAAAGGGCAGTGATATTGTCCGCACTAGTTGTGGGGTACCTACGCTTGTTACTAAACAGAATAGCCACAGTTTTGTTCGAATTTATTTTAATGTCTCATTTGATGTAACATCGGTGAGTGGCGTTGAGTTAACGCTGAAGGCTGTTAATTGCAAGTCATGTGTTTTTGCTGGAAGTGACAATAGCCGTGTCGTCCTCATATAGGGCAGTTAGACATCTACGATCTTCAATGTAGGGTGAGTCATTAATATAAACGTTGAATAGTGTTGGGCTAAGGATAGATCCTTGAGGAACTTCAGTTAGAATTGCTCGAATTGAAGAAGCGTTGTGTTAATTTTTGAATGGAACTTTCTATTGGAGAGATAGGAGCAGATGACGTGAATGAAAGAACGGGGCAATTTAATCTTAATAAGCTTGTAAAGGAGGCCCCAGTACTAGACTTTGTCAAAGGCCTTTTCAATGTTGATGAACTGCTGTGGTAATGTTTCTTTCGCAATTTGCCTTTTATGAAGTCGACAACTCTTACCGAGTTGTTCCTCAGTAGAGTGCTTTCTTCTAAAGCCAAATTGGTGATTAGTCAAAATGTTTTTAATTTCTAGGAATTTAGAGATTCTGTTATGCAGTATTTTTCAAAAACCTTGCCAAGAGTAGGAGGAAGGCTAATGGGCCGGTAGTTTTGTGGGGAGAGTGCATTCTTGCCTGGTTTTAGAATACTAATTATGTTTGCAGTTTTCCATTTACTGAGAAAATGCATTGTTTTGAAAACCCCAAGGAAGATGACAAGCAGCCTGTTAAGAGCTTCATCTGGCAGATTTTTGATGGCCTTATTATTGATGTTGTCCACTCCATGGGCTTTTCTATTTTTGAGACAATTGACAATCTTCTTAATTTCTGTAATTGTGATATCCGAAGAGAATGTTTCTGGAGTACTCTGTAGAAATTTATTAACAGTCCTTGTGATCTTGTTTCTATGAGCCGTGTTATTGTTTAATTCATTGGGACTAAATTGTAGTTCAAGGGAGTCCGCAATGGTTTTTTTTTATCTTCCCTGAAAACCAGTACACCATTGCCCTGCGAGGCACCGGTAGAAGGTCTTTTACGAGTGATGTTCGATCTCATTTTCCAAAGCGGGTTGTCAAAAATTCCTAAGTCTAGAAGTGTATTTTCCCCATTTTTTTGTTATTGAAACGATGAATTTCCATAGCCACTCTGCATTTGAGCCTGTTATAGGTCTTTTTATCCTCCGTGAGTCCAAATTTTTGAAATTTCCGACTGACAACCGCTTTTCTTTAATAAGGTTTTTGATGTTAGGTAATTTGTAGAAATTTTTTGGAAGTACCAGTTTAGTGGCTGAGGTCAGAGCTTCTTGAATTTGAGTAGAGTGAGCAGATCAACTTGTTTTTTGAGTAAAGAAGGGCTGGTTGCAATAGTCAACTCATCTCCAAGGGAATCTCTAAGTTTCTCACGGTACTCTTCTCATTTGGTCGTCTTAGCAGTTCTAGATTGGGTGAAGTTGCAAGAACCACCCAGATCAAACCCCATCGGGTCGTGGTCTGAGTTCATTCGATACATAACTTCTGCCTTCACACCCCCATGAAACCCGGAAGTGAAGAAGTCCAGGGTGGTAGGAGTGCCATTATGATAACAGCGATGGGTTGGGACAGGAGGCGCAATAATACGAAGATTGTTATCCAATATTATTTGTAATAGTTTTTGACCATTTGTGCCTCTATATCTGACGTAAGTGTAATTATATTCCCAAACTGCATGTCTGGCGTTCCAATCTCCAGCAGCAATAACAGGTACTGGGCCTTTGAATATTGAACCAATTTTGTCTTCATCCATTGAATTGTTTGACGGACGATAGCGCAACAGCCTTGATCTTCCCACTGGAAGTGCCTTCAATGCAGATTTCCAAAGTTTCTATGTATCTTAGTTCAGGCAACGAGAATGCTGAATGTTACTTTTAATGAGGATAGTTAATCCTCCGCTTGTAGGTCCTCTTATTCTGATGCGATCTTTTTGATACATCGTATAGTTTGGAATGACAACCCTTTGTCTCTGGTTAAGTTTAGTTTCATTTACTAGAGCCACGTCTGGGTCCACTTCGGAAATAAAATCTCTAAATTCATCGATTTGTCTGAAGAGACCATCCGCATTGATAATTGCGAGCTTGAGTAATTTAGTAACAGGAGGTTATGCTCCAGTATGGAAAACAACGTCTTGCATCTGGCTCATGGCTTCTATCATGATTTGTCTCCTTTCCGCTTTATTGGCTGTGCCAACAAGTTGAATCATGGTTAGGGATAAGAGTTTAAAGAGTTTGGCTTCATCATCTGAGTATTCCTTTATACACGTTTGCGCAGTGCAGTTACCTCTGGAGTGGGAAATGCTTAAGACAAACGTATGTGTTAGCTGATTAGGAAGTTCTACAGTCACGGTTTCTTCATGATTTGTATCAACGATCTCCTCGTTATTGATTTCAGAGTTGAAAGTGATGTTTTCTTGTGTTTGTGGAGCAGACATTGTCGCTCTAACTCCGGTTAAGGAACTGGCAACATCTTCGCCTTCAAATCGATGAAAGGACGAAGAGGGAAAACAAGAGGGCTGATTTTCACTACCCACCTCCTCGTTCTGTAAGACCTCTGAGTAGAGGCGCTTGTCTCTTCTGCTAAACGGAAGGGGATTTCTTCTAGGAAAACTCTTCTACTATTATTTTGTTGATATCTTTCGTTGTTTCTTTGGAAATTTGATGGATGCAATGGGCATCCCCCGTAGTTGGCCTGTACGGTCCTCCGCAGCACACTTCGCCGGAGTACTACGATCCTTTTGACAGCCGCTAGTGAAGTTCCCTTCTCCGCACTTCACGTACTTTGGATCGGAGCGCCAGCGTGAAGTGTCCAAACCTCTGACACCTTCTACACTGGATCACTTTCGGGGGTCTTCTGTAGTGACTGACCTTTATAACTACATGGTCAATAATTTGATTTGAAAGATTTTATGGCTTTCTTCATTCCTCTTGATGTTCATAACAAACGCCGGTGTGTCTCGGAGGGCACCCCTATTTCTTTTTCTAAGTTGAAAAACACTGCCTGGTGAGAAGCCCAGTCTTTTCACTTTTTCAAGAAGATTTAGGACCGGTCCTAATAAGCGGTGTACCTTTTCTCGAATGTTGACAGATTGTAGTGTTTGAAAATTCTCGTTCATTCATGAATACAGTACCTCTACATTTAAAAATGCACTGCTTTTGATCATTGGCATTTTCTGCATAGATGCTATTTAGACGTTTTGCGTTTGAGCTTTCTGACTCATACAGACGAACACCAAAGGGAACAAAAAATCTGTTCCTATTAACAGTA
The DNA here is from genome assembly GCA_006491805.2 of Dysdera silvatica. Lineage (NCBI taxonomy): Eukaryota > Metazoa > Arthropoda > Arachnida > Araneae > Dysderidae > Dysdera > Dysdera silvatica. The sequence goes on along the minus strand of QLNU02004594.1, from coordinate 11,707 downwards.
ATTCGTCTTATCCTGAAAGGATAGTATGCTATACAATTCGACGGGAGATCAGAAAACGGTTCGTACTAAAAGTAATTCGTCCAAACGAGATTTGATTGTGTAACTACCTCTTTAGAAAATCCCCACTATAAAACATTTATTCATGAAAAATGCTGAGAAACCCAAAATGACAAATTCCTGAAAAATCTCTCGCGACCCGGTATAATTATTACCAGGGCTGGGTGATTGAGGAATACTACCCTGGGCGACAGAACTTCGGATTCCTCGGAACTTTGTGATTATCGGCGTAGCGTGACCTCGGTTCTCCTTAAAACAAAAGGATCCTCTCTCTACAGCAGTGTTTCTCAAAGTGTGTTCAGCCGAACCCTAGGTTACCTCGACGGCACTTCAGGGGTTCCATAAGCAATTTGTGAAACACCGCCGACAATTCCAAGAAAATCTGTAATTTTCCCCTATGGTAAGCATTTAGAGTTAACGGTAATAACTAGCAGATAATAAATAACAGTTAACTAATAACCGATATTCGGCAGCAATAGAAAAGCATTTGCTTATGTCTTTTATGTTTATGTACATTTAGATTAGATAACGGTGCTTAAAAATTATTTTGGTGCGTTTCAAGTAGCAACATTACAAATCAGGAATGAACGAAAAGTGACTGTAAGTGCTTCCATTTCGCAATATTTCCGGCTACGTGGAAGTTACGCCATCTGTCGGCAGAAAGAAATTCAAGCAAGTGTTACGCATAAAATTACATTGATATGTCACAAATTATCCATAATTCCATTTGATATGGCACATATTGTGTATTCTTTACAGTGGTATGGCACATACTATTTTTTACAGTGGTATGGCACACATTATTCTTTAGTGGTATGGCACATATTGTCTGTTCTTTATAGTGGTGTGGCACAAATGATCTATTACAAGGGATGGATTTTCAGTTACGGCTTATGCTTAGTTATGTGTCAGCATGTTAAACTTAACTTTATATATTTGCATTTACAGCTTTTAACCTGCCATAGCAGCGTTCGTAACTTGCGAAATTTCGAGCCTTCAAGAAAAGGGGGGAGGGGGCAAGTAAGCAACACTTTTTTTTATTTGATTTTTCAAAACTTCCCTTCCTCACACTGTTCGACGACGTAAATTTTCAGAACACGAGGTAGTGTTTATTTCCACCGGTAGATCGTTTTTTCCATTTAAATTTTCCTTAAACGTAACAAACAAAACTCTCTCTCAGCATGGTTGTTTAAAGTTAACGCGGCCACTACCCACGAGGACATCAAATGTCAGTCAGACCTCAAATCACGTGACACGCGCATAGCAGAAATAACAGAAGGCTCGAGCGCTTTCCTACCGCACCTAGTGGGCAGAGTAGAGTATTAATGTTTTTGCCACAGAAAATATATTCAGAGCAGCAATTTCTGAAACTTTTCAAACCTCCCCCTCCTTTTCGAGAACCCGCTTCCCTCCCCCATTTTGGAAACCTTAATCGAACTGCTCCCTCCGAAGCCCCAGCAGCTTCAATTTAAAACAAAACACACCCTCTTCGGTGAGATGCGGTAACACGTTCATCTATTCGACCGTAAAACGTATAAAATTAATAAACTACAATATGTACACAATAAATAAAGGAACTTAGACCGGACCTCTACTTATCACCGTTATACTATCACTACCAACTATCAGAAATCAACCTACACTATCTAGACTGTATCTCTAGTCTTCCAGTTAATAATTGTGGTTTTACTGTTGAAACCTTTTATGGGTTAAAGCTATTTTTGGGAGAAAAATCGTTCTTTTCATAATTTTTCATTATAATTTTCAAATATAGATATTGCAAACTACGCGTGTAATTTTCTTTCCGATTCACCCGTTCACGTCCCAATGTTGAGCACCACTGGTTTCGAATCGGCAAAGCATATGCATCCTTACATTTTCAAATAATGCGCTAACTAGTTTTCCATGCTTTTTTAAAATCTACTTCCTAGATATATGACGCAATTCACACGCAGTCGTTTTTTATTAAGTTAATTCTATGAAACCAACTAAGGATAAAGCGAAGGAAGAAGCTCTTCTCTATTTATTTCCGTTTTCTCGAATCCTCTCTTTTGGAGGAGATGGTTCTTTCGATATCGCTGCCCTTTTTAACCATGGAATTTGACACGGAAGTAAAAATATCTTGATCAGTGTAGTCCTAAAAAAATAGCCCAGATTTCTCAATGTGGAAGATAATTGTGCCCCAATTGATAACTTTACATAATGTCCTTTCACGTTCTTCTTTCACTTCGCCATTTTCTCGTGTTCATTAGTGTCGGCGTCATGCTCTTTTATTCTTCCTTTACACAATCTTCTATCCAAGGCTCCTTCTTTACTCCAACCATACACTTCCAGATCTTCCGCCACTCTGCCCTTCCATCTCGGCCGTGGTCTTCCTCTTTCCCATTACCGTCAGCTATTCCATTATATTTCCCACATATTCCTCTCCTCATTTCTCCTCTCCATATGACCAAGCCATCTTAAATTATGCTCCTGTATTTTTTATTCCCATATTGCCAAAAGTTCTTTTAACCGTAATATTTTTAAATTCAGTTTCATGAATTTAGAATCCATACTGTTAAATATGTATGTTACCTGAAAAGTGTGAAATGCAGGCATTGTATGGAATGCTTAGACGTTTCAGGCAAAGTATTAAATGTCTATTTTATTTTAATATTTTATTTTTAATGGCGTTTCTAATGTCACATGCCTTGCCACGCGACTTCCGACGCTTATTTGTGTAAAACTTGTTACTGTTACTTATTATTACTAATGTAATTTTTAATTACTATTTGTGCATTACTATTACTTATTGTTATTGCTTATAAATGTAAAATATTAAAATAAAATGGACATTTTATACTTTCCCTTTAAAGCGTCTGGGCATTCTATAGATTGTAAGTTAATAGTAACCAGATAACAGTAATTAATAATAAGTAATAGTAGTTATAATAACAGGGTGTCTACGGATCTGGAAAAGTCGGCGAAGAATTTGGGTAGATACCCTGTAATAGTAACAGGGTGTCAACCAGGTCATGAAAGTCACGGAAGTAAAGGAAAGTCAAGAAATAAGAAAAAAAGGTCACGGAAGTCAAGAAAAGGTCATTTAATCGATATTGTAAATCAGTTATACCCATTTTTTTAATTCTATGCTTGCGTTGAATTGTAATTTTTGTGAAAAATATAACATTTCTAATAAAACTTTACGTTTTACATGCCAAGACTAATTGCTCATTGTGGTCTAGGGGGGGGTTGGTTCCCTAGACTGTAAGAGGTTTTGATTTCTCGGAAAACTGTAGGTCCCAGTGCAGCATGACTCTTGCGCCATAAGACTGAAGGGTCCAGAGCAGCAAGGTCTTGGCGCCGTCAAATAAAATCGCATGCCCACCCAAGTGGTGGATGCGTTCTTGTGATAATCAAATAAGAAAAATTAGGAAAAACAACCGGAAAAAAAAACAAACTGAGAAAATAAACCCGCAAAGATTATCTTGAGTCAGATTCCTGTGAAGAAAGAGGCCCCGGTGAAAGTGTTAGAAAAATGGAAAAGTTAATGCTTATATGCAAAGTTGATAGAATGCGTAACGTTAACAGTAATGGCGATGGGAGCTGCTTGTTTTTTGGTTTTACGGCTCAAAGACTACAGTGGTCATGCTGCGCCGGGACCTACTGTTTTCCGAGGAATCCGAACCTCTTAAGGCCTAGGGAACCAAACCCCGGACTACAGTGAGCAGTGCGATCTTTATGAGATCTCTGAGTAAGCGTTCTTTTTGCACTGCTGGGAGTCGAACCCGGATTAGCGGCGCACTAGGAGAACGCGTTACCACACTGCGCCACCGCAGGGCCCGGGAGCTGCTTCAATGAAGAGTTCTGGATGGACAAGAGTCTGATGAAAATGAAGATAGTGTAATTTAGTGATTACATACAAATGACAGGAATTGGAATGTAAAGAGAATTAAACAGCATAAAATCGAAAGCCTTAAAGCGACCCCCAAATACTGTCATAATACAAAACGAAAATAGAACAAGCGAAAATAACTAATTTGCCAAATAACGTTGTTTGGGCGTGAACTTGAAAAAATGGAGACATTAGAGATGGGAAAACGCACGAAATGTGGAAAAAAGAATAAAGAAATCGTTAAGTGGTAAGTAGGTTGGATTCAGTTGCAAGCAGTTATTGTCCTAGGATTATTGTACATTATAGTTTAAAAGCGTTATTTAAAAGGTCATTCATAGGTTTAAAACTCTAGTTAGTTACTATACGGTGACGTAAAAATATGGCGTTTATCTGGTGTGCAGAAAATCTGGGTTTAAATCCGTTGTTTTCCCCATTTTTTTTTTTTTTCGCCGACTCGAAATCCCGAGCTTGAGTCTCTTGGCAACAAAGGTTTGGATCCCTTAGGAAATTGTAGGCCTTGGCCCAGTATGAGCTAAATAGTCCTTGCGCCATGAAAATACGAGAAGCCCACATTTTGTGACGTCACGAATGTCGAGAAAATATAACGAAGTTCAAAACCATACCCATGAAATAGATATAACACTTTCGGCGTGGCATGCCCACATCTGTCCTCGCACCATACCATACAACTACATATTTAACCTATCTAACAAGGAACCCACCCCGAGCTCACACGCCGAATCTAACGAATTTAATCCAGTTTAGTGTACCCACCATAAGGACCTTAATGTGTGACAATTAGCAGCTATCTCCTAGAAATCGAGAAATTAAATATTAAAAAGTAGTTAAAATAGCGCCAATTGCAACCCTTTTGGCAATACTTCGCGAGATATCTAGTTGATGGAAAAGGGTAAAAAGCGAGAGCTATTCTAAAAGTTTAGAATACGCCCAGTAATAGTCCACAGTGATTGCGTTATTTTTGTTAAATTTAAACGTATTAGATTTTGAAGTAGCTGTAAAGTTATTTTTTTCTCTATTTGTTAAATTGAAGTTCTATATTCTTTTTATTTTATTTCTGAAAGTTATAGCAGGAAACAAATTACTTTAATTTTTATAATCATTTTTCAAGTTGCAATTCAATTTGTGCATAAGAGACGAATTTATTTGTATTTTCAAATTCTGTCACAAAGTATCGCTTGTATTCTATTTATCGGTGTGAGGATAACATGGAACAGACTATAAATATATTTAATGTTGTTTGGTATTTTTATGAGGAATTTGTGAAAGAAATTAGAAGGCGCCAAATGGCGATAAAGTTTCCCTTTTGTCAACCTAAACTCATTTTTTATTTATTATTTTTAGCGTTAATCTGAGGAGATGGCCGCTAATTTTTACATTAGGTTTTTTATGGTGTGTACTTATGACTGAATGAAATTCGGCATGTGAGCTCGGGAGGTTTCCTTGTAAGTTGAATACAAAAAATACCCTAGCATGACTAAAGAGCATTAGGCCTTTATTATACCCCTGGTGATCAGTAAAAAACGTGATTCAGAAGAAAAAAATATTCGATCAAATGCGAAACTAAAACGTTTGTCGTGTTCGTATTTACAATGCAAAGAGTGGATATGGTGATAACAGATAACCTTTTCGTTCTTTTCATCTGCATTTTCCAATTCGACTGCAATCGGTAGATAAACTAATACAATAGGTGGCTTTATTCCGTTTTCCACTTTGTCTTTTGAGAAGTTTTTCTTGAAAAAATTTCAAGATGAGATGAAGAGACTAACTCTCTTTATGGCAGGTACGAGTCCGCAATATTCACAAATCGCACGTATATATGTGTATGTGTGTACAGTATGTACATCGTTTATTCATAAGGGACAATAAACTCGATATACGTTTCTTTTATTTGCAGTTACTTCGTTTAAAAACACACGTGCTTCTATATTTCCTTCTAATGTTTTTTTCTCCTGTATTTCAATTCACGATCGCATGTTGTGTATAACATATAAAAATGTGTACCGTATGTATGTGTATCAGAACACAAGTGGCCTTGCGGTGGCGCAGTGTGGTAACGCGCGTTTGCCTAGTGCGTCGTTAACTCGGGTTCGACTCCCAACGGTGCAAAGAACGCTCACTCAGAGATCTCATAAAGATCGCACTGCTCACTGTGGTCCGGGTTTTGCTTCCCTAGGCCTTACAAGGTTCGGATTCCTCGAAAAACAGTAGGTCCCGGCACAGCATGACCATTGCAGACCTTGAGCCGTAAAACCACAAATAAATAGAACACAAGTATAGTAATAAGTATGTATTAAATATTCAATAATTTTTATTTATTCTTTACGTTATTCAATCAGGATCATGTATATTAACATTTCTAACGAAACAATACAGAGCTTCACCAGGAGATTCCATAACAAACAGTTATTTCGACACTGGCGTAAGGTTTAAAAACACGACGTTTCGGGAGCCAACTGCTCCCTTTGTCAAGTGAAGGCAGAATGAAGAGTTCGTGAAAGTCCTAAGCTTATATACCCGCATGTTGGGAATCCCCATCTGACGTCATTTGGTGCGGAGCAGTTCCAGCTGGGAAATCCCCCGCACCCGACGATGTCAGATGAACACCCCCAACTCGAGGTTTTGCAAAAATCCTGTAAGGTTCTGGTAGAGGTTTTGCGATGTTTATTGCACGACTCCTCAAACCGTAGGTTTCCCATGATTCCAGAAAAAGTCTACTCCCCAGATTCGTCACATTCTGATGTAATGTTTTCATCGAATGCCAATCTGGTTCGTGACCCTCCCTGAAGACATGTTCAGCCAACTGGCTTGAATCGTCTCCCCTAGCTACCGCACGCATATGCTCCTTCCCTCGTAGACGTATCGATCTTCCCGTCTGTCCAACATACACCTTGTCACAGTCTCCACACGGTATTTGGTGCATAGCACCAGATTTTTCCTCCTCAGGGACGCGATCCTTAACTTTAAGTAATAGATCACGCAGGGTGTAGACAGGTTTGTAGTAGGTCTTAACATTCACACAACTGAGAATTCGAGACAGGTTTGTAGTAGGTCTTAACATTCACACAACTGAGAATTCGAGACAGCTTTTCTGAGACACCCGCCACATTTGGCAAAACCACTGATGTCTTCCTAGTCTCATCCTCTACATTCCTGTTTCCACCACTAACACCACATTAGTTACGAGCGATAAATTTAGTCGGGTAACCGTTCTTTTTCAACACGCTTTTGTTGCGTCGTAATTCAATGCATTCGTCGTAATTTTGTGCATGATGGGTGCTTCTGTAACCAAGGTAGTGAAAATTTTCGGTGTATCATGAGGTACAGTATCAAAGGTGATGATTGCATACAGTAAGACTGGAAAAACTACATTTGACAAACACCAGCTTGGACGGAAATGTATGTAGAATGACATACAAACGTTGTTGCATAGGGTTGTAAGGAAAAATCAAGTCTACAGCTTCAAAGGTGACTGTTGAGCTGATACCTACTTCATGCGCATTTTTTTTGATGCCTACCAATCATGTTTAAATGCATAGGAAAAGAACGCAAAGTTGCCCATACCCTTTTTTCTCAATATGTTGTCGTTTTGACGATGGTAGTAGGTGACTTTTGAAACAGCTATCAACGGTTAAACAAACCTATTTAAAACTGAATTTTATGTAATTATAAGTTATTAATATTGCTACACTATGTATCGCGGATTAATTCAAATAGCCCTTGTTTTTCTCCCTTTTTAGTTATTTTTTTTTTATTCAAATAAACCTCTAAACATAGGGATCTTGTGTATCATACACTACATTTGTTCCCCCAAACCCGTGGGCCGCCTATGCTCCATGTACTCGATAAACCAAATCTAAATGCAACCAATGTCTTTGCAAACTTTATTTTTATAATGTTTACGTTTTTCATGCTGAAAATAATGGACATTCTCAACAATTTTCTTTCATAATAGCGTAAGTTACTTTATAGTTGATTCCCCTTTATAACTCTCTTCATAATTTGCTACAAAACTTCTCTTTACATTTCCGAATAAGAGCGTGGATGAATGTAAAAAAAACCTCTACGATCTGTTCAAAAAATATGTATACAATTCCGGTTCTTAAAGTGCGAAAATTTATGAAGCAGAAAGAACTTCGGTGATCAGTGACCTGTTAAATTGACTTCGAGCGCACGGTAAGCCAATTTGACAGCAAACGTTTTCTGGCGTTTCCATTCTTTATGCAAGCATGAAAGAGGAATAGAGAGAATTGCTCTGTAAGTGAAATTTTACCACTGAAGAGTGAAAGAAAGCGCTGAAATATATGCTAAGGAATACGTGGAAATCGTAACTAAATGTGATAGCCTGTTGAATTAGTTCTAATTTTGAACTAGGACTAGCGTTAACCAGACGCAGTTATTGACTTCGTGTTTTTGAAACTCTTCTGTTGCAGAAATCTCGTTGGTTTGAGCTACACCTGACGAATGAACATGAACGAATACGCAACAAAGAAAATATGATTCTAGACGTTGACAACAAGCACTAGCAAACACAAACAAGCAACGCGAAATACTGGCGAGTATGATATGACCCATGACGGTATTGCTAAGTACAGTTGTTCGCGTTCGGCAACTGTGGATGTGATGGAAAATGGGAATGCCGATTTTGTCATGTTTGATCTTCGACGAACACCTTTTGTTAGCTTCTTTTCACTCTCGTTCCTTCATATGCTATATCCTGTTCGATATTGCTTATAACGATAACTTTTATCGGTCCCGTAAGTATTGTTATCGACAGATTTGACAGCGTACATGCGTATACAGGGCTCCACAAAGTCGGTCGCCTAGATGTTGGCGACTAGATTTTTGCAGCTGATGAGTAGGAAATTCTGCCGAGTTCTCAGGGTTCCTGTTGGAGGCGACGAGTACTGTTCGCAGAAAATCGTTGGGCCTTTATGTACAACCACACATGTAAGTATAATCGTTCTGAAAAAAAAAAGTCGACTGACTGCTCACTGTAGTCTGGGGGGGGGTCCTCGGATAACTGTAGGCCTATGCTGAGCATAGCCTTTGCTGTCCTTGCGTCATAAAATACATTTAAGCTTTCGATTTGGGTTATGTTTTGATCTTGAATTATTCTGAATGTGAAAACCTCTGTTATTTAAAAAGGTACTGTTGATTCTTAAAAAAAAAAAAAGTTGAGACGGAAAGGAGATAATGAAAATTTTTTTTTTTTCGCTACAAAAATAATCAAAGTTGCTTACTGTTTGCTTAGGGCGATCTTACTTTTTTTTTATATAAGTATTAAAATTCTGTTTTATGGAGAAAACTCCTGGATGGTGATGATTTCACTCCGTGAGTCATGATTAGATTCCGGAGTCCATGAAAGACGGTCGCTTCACCTTTACTTAAGCATATTTTAAAACTCAGTGACCGTATTATATTGTACACAGACGAACTGGTTTGCTGAGCCGGACGTTACTGATAATACGCTTAGTTTTTGCTTGATTCACACTGGAATTAGCAATCATTTACGAATACTAATACAATGCTGCAACGTTGTTTTCACTTAATACTAATAAACCCGATCTGCGACGACTACGAAAATCTTGAACTTTTCTCTTAAACGAAGAACGAAAAATAAACTATCTAGACACGAAAAATAAACCTATGAAGTAATTCATGCATGTGGTCCAGGGGAATTACTGACAACGTTATTCATGTATAACTCTTTACATTGCAGGTAAAATTGTTTTCATTTCGCTAAACAGATAATATTGCCATGAGATTTGCGCGGGCGTCGTTGTCTCAAATCGTTGCCGTAGTAGCAATAAACCGGGGAATGTTGTAATCCTAGACGCTTCAGCAACAACAAAAATGTCTCGTGTCATAAAGCCTGTCTCAGTATTTCCTCAGACAAACTAAGAAACGTTGCCTAGGGCCACCACATAGGAATAAATGCATTAATTGAAATATATCAAGATGGGGATGAACTTTTAGTTCGATCTTTAGCGTCTGACTGGTTACCTGTTGGCATCTTTTACCGTTGATTGGCTTATATTTAATAAATGTAATTTTATGAATTCGGATTGAGGTAATTTTCATGGGCATGAAGAAATAACGAATATATATATATATTGCAAATTATGAAATACTGCGAAATATTGCCAACGCTAAAGCCTGTCCTGAAAATGGTGATTCCCGTCCATTTTAGATATCTAAAAGTGTGATATTGTGATTGTAAGGATGAAGAGATTACCTCTTGCTAATATAAAGCGGAACTATTTTTCAAATAACTATTATTTGCTCTCTAATCCTTCCGAAGTAGATCGCAAACTGAACTTCTTTTTTAAGAAAAGGAACTTCTGATCTGAAAAATTAAAAAATGTTGTGAAGTGTTTCTTCCGCTGCGTTGCTGTCTAGAATTCTAAATTTTTTATCCCTACCGCCATCAACATCGAATATTCAAAATTATTTTTTTGGTAGGATCATCTTCTTCATCGTAATAATAACATAGAGTGCAATTTATTTTAAATTATTGGAGTGGGGATCGCATATACTGCAGTGTTCTTTCGGCGTACGTTATATTTGGCAACTGTATCCTATTCGCGAATTTTAAAGGCAATTTATTTTCTTATCCACTCTACTTCTGAAATATAAAAGACGTCTCGTTATCCTGGGATGCTTCCACGATCTTGAACACTTCTATGATGAATCAGTATCGAAATTTGGTTTGCATCACATAGGACATTAGAAAATATTTTATACAAATGTGAATGCGCATGAATATTGTGTAGGGTGGTTCAGAATAGATGTAATTATCTTTTAACCGTTACTGGGAAGGTTTCAAATTATGTAAGGGTGTTGAATATGTACTTACTTTACAGGGGGTGGCATATGCATAAAAATACGGAATTTAAATTCAGAATTCGTGTGCCGTTCAAAACAAGTTCATGCGCGCGCTTCACCCCCCCCCCCAATTAAAAGTTCCCCTGTAAAGTTAACATTATATTTCACACACACACACACACAAAAGAAGAAAAAAAGTGACAGAATTTAATTTCTAATAATTTTACAAATACTTCGAAAAATGGAATTCCTTTTGACTAATTAAATATAGAGCAACATTTTTTAATTGGAAATTTTTTGGTCGAGGGCTCGTGTAAAAACAGTTAACTCGTATATTTATACATATACCCCCCCCGTAAAATAAATAATATATTCAACATCCTTACATAATTTGTTTTTTCTCTAGACAAAAACTGCGATATATTTTCAGGATGTGGCAATCACTCTCCATCTTTCTCGTATTTTTTTTTTAAAAAAAAAATTCCCCTTTCCTACTCACAAGGGTAGATGACACGGTCTGAATCTAAAAGGTACCAACATACTGAACAACGCGTCAAAATTATTTCACAAAAATTAATTAAAGAAGGTCTCTGCCCAAGCTCTAGTGGACCTCTCTAAGTGGAGATACACGCGTGAACTCAATGCTTCGCTCTGTTCTATAGCGCAGTTTCTCAACTGAGGCCATAAATCTACACAAAACAATGCTTTTATAGTGGGTTTAGATATACCGATAATAAAAATTTACCTTTCTCCTATTCTTTAATCCTATGAAATATAATGTGAATCGAGGTAATCTAAATCGAGGAAACCAGTGATTTATGTAATACGTATCTAACTGGTGGAGAGCCTCGAAACAAGCTTTTGCTTTCTGCTCTTCTCCATTTCCAAGTTAATCTTATCAATAATACCTGAATCTCTAAAATTTCAAAT
>QLNU02004591.1:7186-25516 GCA_006491805.2 Dysdera silvatica | reverse complement strand
TAGAAACTTTTCCACCAGTCTGCGACACTGATTTTGGCATTTGAAAATAATCTGCAGCATAATTTTTTTTTTTTTAAGTTTGCATAAAATACACAGGCATTTTGTCAAAAATTTCTTAGTTTTTCATAAACATAGAAATTTGATAAAATATAATAAATACTAAAACTAAAATATTTAATACTATATTTTAATTTTATATATATATATATATGGCCTGCTAAAGTGTTTCTGGTATCTAACTGGAAGGAGACCTACACACTGAATGTATGTGACGATGTGTGAAACCGGCCAAGCTAGTAACCTATAGTCCTACCCACCTTCCAGTGGTGTGAACTGGGCTTTCTGTTTATGAAGCAAATTATTATTTGCTGCACGAATAGAAAGGGGGAAGGTGAAGGCTAATTCACCAATCCGTCTAACCAGCGTGGTGAAATGATGGCTAATTCCTCCACTATGCTAATATACCAAAAACCATGGGCTCCTAGTCCCCAGGTGTGGAATGCTTCTGATCAAGGCAGCGGTCGGCATGCCATGAAAGCAGGAGATGCTAAGAATCACTGGAAGGCCCAGGCTTCCGTTTGTTATTGACCTTGGCTACATATAATGGATGATCCCTTGCTTTCAAAGCAAGACTTCAGGAATTGGAAGAAGAACTTGACAAGATCGAATGAGACATTGTAGGACTCAGTGAAGTTAGAAGAAAAGGCGAAGAGTTGGTGGAACTTAAAAGCGACCATTTGTTTTATTATAGAGGAACGGAAACTGGAAGAACAAGTGGTGTTGGCTTCTTAATCAACAAAAGAATTAAAGACTACCTTCTTGAAGTCGAAAGCACGTCAGATCGAGCAGCGAGGCTCGTTGTTCAACTAACCCAGCGATACCAACTTCAGATAGTACAGGCATATGCACCAACGTCAAGCCATACCGACGAGGAGGTTGAAGAATTCTATGAAGAAATCAAACAGCTACACACCAAGGGGAAACAACATATCAAGCTCATCATGGGAGATTTTATTGCAAGAATTGGACAACCGGAACAAGGAGAGGCATGGGTTGGTAAATACGGATATGGGGAAAGGAATGAACGTGGCGATCAACTCATAGAATTTGCCGAAGCTGAAAATCTTAGCATCAGGAATTCATTTTTTAAGAAGAAACTACAAAGAAAATGGACATGGAAACACCCCAATGGAGGAACCAGCGAAATTGACTATATACTGGCAAACAAGAAATCAATTATTGAAGATTGCAGCGTACTGAACAGATTTAATACTGGAAGTGATCATCAAATGGTGAGATGTAAAATGCACTTAAATACTAAACTAGAAAGGCAGAAGCTCATTAGGAAACAAGTATGTAAGAGAGTGGATTTAATGAAACTAAAAAAAAAAATACCTAGGCATTCAAGTTGGAATTAAAAAATCGCTTTTCTGCACTGGAAGGACTTATTGAAGAAGTTGACATCTCAGAAGCAAATGAAAACATTGTTAAGACAATAATTGAAACTGCTGGGGAAATTGGTGGTGTAATATGTAAAAAGCAGAATAGCAAATTATCTGAGAAGGCGAAACAGCTCATGAAAAGGCGAAGAGTTATGAAGGTGGACAATCAAAATACCAGTCGCAAGATCGAGTATGTAGAACTTTGCAAAATTTTGCGCAAAAACTTGAAAAAAGATATAAGAAAATTCAATTGTGAGTTAGTAAGGAAGGCCATTGAAAGCAACAAGAGCCTTAGGGTTGTTAAAGGAAGTTTGTCTATTGGGAAGAAACACATCATTGCATTAAAAGGAGAGGATGGCACCGTAACAAGAAATAGAAGAGTTGAAGAATTCTACAAAAATCTATACGAAAGTAACAGTGGATTAAACGAAGACATTGAAATAGTCGAAGGAATAGCTCCTAAAATCTTAAAAGAAGAAGTTTCATTTGCAATAAAAAATATGAAGAAAGGAAGAGCCCCTGGTGATGATGGTATTACATTAGATATCTTAAAAGAAGCTGGAGAATATGTAGAAGACATACTTGCAAAATTCTTTACCAAATGTCTTAACAGCGGTAACATACCAAACCAATGGGATTCTGCAACAGTAATTCTTTTGTATAAAAAAGGTGATAAAGAGGATTTGAAAAATTACCGACCAATTAGCTTGTTACCTGCTATTTATAAAATCTTCACAAAAGTGCTAACACATCGCCTGCAGAAAAAATTAGATGCAGCTCAACCAAGAGAACAAGCTGGATTTCGAAGTGGATTCAGTACATTAGACCATATTCAAGTATTAAGAGAACTAAGCGAAAAACACATGAATATGAACTTCCATTATGTGTGGCATTTATTGAATATAAGAAGGCCTTTTACTCTTAAAACGTCAGCAGTCATCAACTCTTTACGATCAACAAATGTGGAGGATGTGTACATTGACATGGTGAAACGTGTGTATAAAAATGCAAGTGCAAAATTTCGGTTACATAAAGATACCGAAGCTATCAAAATTGGTAAAGGTGTGAGGCAGGGAGATACCATTTCTCCAAAACTTTTTACTTCAGCTTTACAGATGATTTTTCAGCAGATAAATTGGAATAACAGGGGAATAAAAATAAATGGTGAATATTTAAATCATTTGCGGTTTGCTGATGACATTGTTATTTTTTCAACGAACCCATCAGAACTCCAAGACATGGTACAGGAGCTCTCAACTAGAAGTAAAGAAGTTGGACTCAAGATGAACCTACAAAAAACTAAGATCATGTTCAATAATTTCGTAGAGGAAACAAAAATACAAGTTGACAACATTGAGCTAGAAATTGCTGATTCATATATTTACCTTGGCCAGCTGATTTCAATGGATGGCAACATTATGAAAGAACTCAACAGACGTATTAAACTTGGCTGGAGTGCATTTGGAAGAAACAGTTTTATCCTGAAGGGGAAATTGCCTTTGTGTCTAAAAAGAAAGGTCTTCAACCAGTGTGTATTGCCAGTCCTCTCTTATGGATCAGAGACATGGAGTCTAACAGTTGGAGCAATACGAAAGTTACAGACAACGCAAAGGAGCATGGAGAGGTGCATGCTTGGAATAACTAGGAGAGATCGAAAAAGAAACACTTGGGTGAGAGAGCAAACTAGAGTAGAGGACATCATTGTTAAAGTAAAAGGGCTGAAATGGCGATGGGCTGGGCATATTGCAAGAAGAACTGATCAACGATGGACAACAGAAATTCTGAACTGGATTCCAAGAGACCACCGAAGACCTAGAAAACGTCCTCAAACTAGATGGGTGGATGAAATAAGAAAACAGGTTGGGGTGACGTGGAAACGAATGGCCCAGGATAGACTTGTGTGGAAAGCATTTGGAGAGACCTTCATCCAGCAGTGGATAGATAATGGTTGAATATGATGATATATATATATATATATATATATATATATATAATTTTTTTTTTTTTTTTTTTAAGAAAATAATCACTTATTTTTTTCAGTAAAATTAAACATTTTAAAATAATCAAGATTGTAAACTATCACCGCAATTGAAAAACAAGACTGTACCTTTTATTACTGCAGCACTTAATTTTTATTGAAAAAAATTGTAAATAAGATTTTACTTTCTTAATTAAGCATTGAACGCTGTTAAAATTACACTTTTCCCCAAAAAATAAATGAATGCACTTTATTTAAATTTCTTTTAATTAAAATGTAACTAAGAATGCTTTGCTTTCTTTTTCTCAAATATGTATTAAGAC
This sequence comes from Dysdera silvatica, assembly GCA_006491805.2. Taxonomy (NCBI): domain Eukaryota; kingdom Metazoa; phylum Arthropoda; class Arachnida; order Araneae; family Dysderidae; genus Dysdera; species Dysdera silvatica. The sequence goes on along the minus strand of QLNU02004591.1, from coordinate 21,773 downwards.
AGAAACTTTCAAAATATGGGTCCCTGAAAGGTGAAAGTATAGGATGCCTTTATTTGAAGTGGCCTAGAGAGAAATTCAAATCCTCCCCCACACTATGATTTAAATTTTTTCCTTTAGTAGGCTATGCATTGCATGTTAAATGCCATTAAAATGTGTTTAGTTATGTAAAATGTTGTGAATTAGCAATAGCATCAGCTCAAATTCAAATCAGTTTCGCATCATCTTAAAAGGGGGCAAGACGGCCCTCTTTACGGGTTCCTGGATCCGCCCCTGAAATTCTGGGGTTTTCACATTGGGTCACAATAACCCCCAAATCTCTAAATATGCAATCCATAATCAAAACGATCTAGCATTCTCAATACTTAAATAAATTGAAAAACATGTAACTGGCAAACTGAAACCAAACTTTCTACTTCCCCTCTTATCTCAATTTGAAAATACATTTTGAACCCGACCATAAAAGCACTAGTTCAACGTTGCAGCAGACCAGACGCGATTTCCGATGTCTGTCCTGCCAGAATTTGTTAATTAGCCCCCATTTCTCCCCCTTTAAAATTGAAGAAATATTTGAGTTTTTTTTTTTTTAACCAAAAACTTATTTTACATGAATATATACTTTAGGGGAAGTTGGGATGGGAAAAAGAGTATAAAGGCGCTACATACGTAGCGATTTACCCCAGGGAGGGCAGCGGGAAAAACCGCCCGTGTGTATAATGAAAATCCACGGATTTTACGGGCTTTGCAATCATCCCGAACGATCAAAAAACGAATTGATCGATTTAACGAATTGATTTGAAGAACGATTTGATCAAAAAGTTTTGTAAAATAATCTGCAGGCTGCTCAAAAATCTGCGACGTCCGTCTCCCGTCTCGCATTTTCTGCTACCGGGACCAAAGCTAAATGAAAACTGCAAAAGAAAAGGAAAATATATTAAAAGGCTATTAATCGAAAAGAAGCAAAAAAAAGCCGCGTGTGCTTTGTGAGCGTGTTTTAGAAGTGAATTCGTTGACATATCAGTATTTTGGCTTCTGAATGGAGGCTGATAAACTTGACATGCAAACGAGCATGCCATCGATAAAAGGTTTTACTTCCCATGAAGGTCAACGAGATGGTATAAAACAGAGGACATATCGACAGAAGACGTGTCGCGAAAGAGATGAAGACAGAAGACATGACGCAAAACCTTTAAATGAGTAAAAGTTCTGGTGGTGAAAGGCAGTGGTGATCCGTGGCGAGATTTAAGGGATGTTTCATGACGCTAATTCACCAAAACACATTAATTTGCGGTTTATATCCGCCAAGAAACTGATGTTTATCTCATTCATAAATATGACAGAAATTTACAGTAACCTTGGGTTTTGGTGAATTGGCTTCACGCAACTCCCCTTAAATCTCGCCACGGGCCGCAACTGATGGAAGGATAATCCGAAGCCAAATTGAAATAGATGACACGCGTGGAGGTCGTGTAAGGACTAAAAGTTAACCAAATGTGATATAACGAAATAGGATGGTGGTTGGCGTTTAAACCCCAAGCTCATTCTTAATGTTTAAAAAATGCTTAATTAAATTTAAAATAAATTAACATTAAAAACGTTATTTTATTTTTCGCGCCGAAGACCTTCGCCAAATTCCTCTAAATCAGCCGATTTTGGCGATATCATTAACATGGCAAAAAAAATACGATACAATTTCGTGACGGAATAATATTACGAACTTCAATGACGATTTTTAGGGTTTAAGTTAATTAAAATATGTTTTAACGTTAAAAAATCGTGAATTTAATTTGCGTTCGCTTCCTGTTTAAAATTTTCGGTGAAATTAAAACTAAAGTTGTAAATGTTTCTGCTCCGTCCACCCCCTCAGCTACTTTGAACTTAACTCTTGAATGTGCAGGGTCTATTCCTGCCTCCATAGTAATACTATATTCCTATCTCCACGTCCCGAACATACATAGTAGAAACAGTAGCGCCATCTGGTGAGCGATTGGGACGCCATCTGGTGATGTAACAATACCATAAACCAGTTCACGAGCGTTTTTAATTAGCAGGGCACTATTTGTTTTTGGTTTTACGGCTCAAAGACTACAGTGGTCATGCTGCGCCGGGACCTACTGTTTTCCGAGGAATCCGAACCTCTTAAGGCCTAGGGAACCAAACCCCGGACTACAGTGAGCAGTGCGATCTTTATGAGATCTCTGAGTAAGCGTTCTTTTTGCACTGCTGGGAGTCGAACTCGAGTTAAAGCAGGGCACTGTAAATCATATACACATTTTGTGATGCGCGTCGTTATTCTGACGTACGTTAAATTAAAAAATATATATTAATACGTATATTTTAAATATGCATAAAATTACTTAAATTATAGAAAGTTAATATTTAACACATTACCTAATTATTCATTATCTTCGTAATATACCTCTGTACAAATGAGGATTTACTCACGTTTTTATTGGTAACGCGCCAGTTAAGAATCACTATCATAGACGGTGACTGAAGCGACACATGGTGTCCAATGTGACATTCAGAAAATATATAGTAAAAAAAGTTAAATGTGCGATTAGAGTAAAAAGAAATTTACATTTAGAACGTTATTTTGTTTTTCACGTTTGTAAGATTTGGCGAGAAAATTGCGACAACACCGTAATGAATTTTGTAGGTTCAAAATCAGTAGAAACGTTTCAACGCAATGCGATTATTTTCTAACGGCAAAAATGTTTTCAATGCGACAGGGGCGGATTTCTAAGTAGGCACACGAGGCACAGGCCTAGGGGCGGCACTTATGGGTGGGCGGCATCAAAATGCTTAAACATAAAATTTTCCAAACTCGACAACGTTGAAAAATTAATGTTTCTTTTAATCATTGCTCTGTTTCCCCAATAGCGCAATGACATACATATAGGCGACTACTTTAACTTGCCTGCAAATACCAACTTACAGAATCGCAAAACAAAAGGCCCTAAAAATTTTGCACCCAGGGTGCCCATTCCAGGCTTAACACGCTTGTGTTATATGCCCAAATCCAGGCTTAACACGCTTTTTGTATGCACTAATAGTAAACGAATGAACAATAAAAAATTTGAACTGATAACGACAAAATTCGTGCAAGGATGCGTACGTGTATATTTCCCAAATACGCTAAATACATGCGAAATACATGCGAAATACATGCGAAATACACGCGAAATTCACGTAAAAACATCAGAGGCTCCAGGATTCCAAACTAAAACTAATGTGGATTCAAAAAATGTCTCGAATTCACGAAGTCGGAGATTATGGTAGCAATAATTTTGAGTTGTATCTTATTAATTTGAATAATTATATGAAAAATCTCCTTCACATATCAAATTTTAAGAGCATGATATGCGTTTCTTTTTTAACAAATATTCCGTTCTTTCTAAACAAGTGGGCGGCAGTACAGGCTGTGCCTAAGGGCGGCAATTTTACAAATCCGCCACTGCAATGCGATTATTTCCGAACAGCAACAATGTGTTCAATGCGATTATTTTCTAACAGCAAAAATGTGTTCAATGCGATTATTTTCTAACAGCAAAAATGTTTTCGATGCAATTATTTTCTAACAGCAAAAATGTTTTCAATGCGATTATTTCTTAGCAGCAAAAATGTTTTCAATGCGATTATTTTCTAACAGAAAAAAGATTTCTAATAATAATGAAAAAAAACATAAAATGATTCATGAGTGAGTACAAGCGCCAAGGGGAGTATCCCCCCACAGTATTGGTGCTTATATCTCTCAGAGACACATAAGCATAATAGCTTCTACTTACCACATAAGCACCAATGAGAAAGGCTGCGTTGATTCGTTTTTCACCGTTCGTAGACGTGTAATGAACTAGCTTTTTCTTCTGCAATTCTCTAGACTAAAAGAGAAAAAATGCGTTATTTTAATTAATTAATTAATTAATGTTGCGGATATTTATTAATTGTTAATATTTAAAAGCTGCAACAATTCGAGACAATATTTGTTCCAGATTTTGTGGCAATGAATGAATCAGTTTGAAAAAAGTTCTAAAGAAGACAGGTCATTTTAACCCTATCTGTGACGTCGTTCCAACTTTACGAAACTACGTTTGTGTAAATGTCATTTTTAAATATACGGTTGCGCAGCTCATCGCTCATCTTTTCATACTATATTTAAGTGTTATAGAGCAAGGACAACTCACATGATGCTGCGCCAGAACCCACAATTTCCCATGGGATCCGAACCTGCGCCACCTAGGGACCAAACCCCGGAACATGGATCCATAGAATAAATGGCAACACCGAGTCAAACCTGGGTTTTCTGCACGTAGGCAAACGTATTACTTTTAATTCACCGTACTCAAGGACAGAGGCGTAGCCAGGGGAAGGTTTTGTGGGTTGTAACCCCCCATCGCAATGAAATTTTGTATATTTAACATAGGAATATATGAGTTGTAGCTCTGTAACCCCTCCCATTAAGCCTATAACCCCCTTATGGATCTTCTGCCTACGCCACTGCTCAAAGACCTTAGCTTGACCACGAAGTGCAGCCTTGTCCAGTCCATCCTCATCCATATCGCAACATATAGGTGTGAAGGCTGGACTATGAAAAAGGCGGATAAGCGCAGACTGGGCGTTTTTGAGTTAGGGGGCTGGAGAAAGAGCCTTCGAATACCATGGACAGCTGGAGATACAAACAGGGAGGTCCTGAAATGTATCAACCCCGCGACATCACTGGAAGGCAAGGTTACCCGGTTGCAACTGACCTTTTTTTGGTCATATCATGCGCACAAACTCGCTAGAGAAATATATGACGCTAAGAATGGTCTCTGGATTCAGAAGGAGAGGCCGACAAAGAACACATTGACTTGACACCATCCAAGCAGACACAAAATTGAATATTGTACAATTGAAGGAGAAAGTTCTGGATAGAAACGCATGGAGGCAGTGACATATGGAGTCTCCAAGGGGTTGGATAATAACAACAGCAACTCAAGGAGAGCTAAGATCAACCTAGCATTTTTAATGAAATTTAAGTTATAGATAGGGGCGTATCAATTCAAAAATTATGGGGCCTATATAGCTTTAAAAGAAGATAAAGTGGATCGGCATTATGGAGAAAAATGCACTTCGTTACCTAATGGGGGGGGGGGGCTTGAGTTCCCTGAGCCCCTCCCTTTTTTACGCCACTGATTACCTATATCTTGACCCATAGCTATTATTACAATGGCGTAAAATAAAACAAAAAATATTAAAGAAGCATAAAATCGACGTAGAACGTAAAATACACTAAACGTCAGTAATAACGTTGTAGAATATAGTTTTTATGTTAGGTAGAGAGCATCAACGCGTTTTAAACGGAAGTTGCTGTCCTTTGTTAGGGATCGATTGGAGTGAACTCTAAGTGAACATGGAACCCTGCCCTATATCGGAACCCTGGTCCTGCTACTATAATATACAATAACAAACAGTTATTTTTGACACTGGCGTAAGGTTTAAAAACACGACGTTTCGGGAGCCAACAGCCGCTAGTGTCGAAATAACTGTTTGTTATGGAATCTCCTGGTGAAACTCTGTATTGTTTCGTAAGAAATGATGTAGTATTAAAGTGTCGCGGCTATAAAAACATACACACGGTCAAACATCAGTAGAGTATCAAAAAATAAATAAATAAAACCTGGGCCATCGGACGCACGCCTCAACTCTTTCATCATTCCCAATGAAGGACCGCTATATTACATGGAACTAGATTATGAAGTTGTATATAGAAGTGCGTCGAATTAAACTACGCTATATACAAGGAAATGCGTAAAACTAAATTATAAAACTGTTTATAGAAGTAAATTATGATACTGGTTATGGAAGTACGTAAAAGTTAACTACAAAAATGCATATGGAAATGCATATAAATGAATTATGAAATTGTAATATATTTGTTATATAGAAATACGTATTATGAAATTGTCCATAGAAGCATGTAGAAGTAAATTATAAAACTGTCCACAAAAGTATGGGGAACTAAATTGTAAAACTGGTTATAGAAGTATGTAGGATTCAACTACAAAAATGTCTGTGGAAGTGTCTAGAATTCAATCATGAAACTATCCATAGAAGCACATAAAAGTAGATTACGAAACTATTTGTAGAAACAAATAAAAGTACATTATGAAACTGTCTACAGAAATATGTAGAAAAAGAACTAAACTATAGAACTGTCTTCAGAAGCACATAGAACCCAACTACAAAAATGTTTGTGGAAGTTCTTAAAACTAAATTACGAAACCGTCTTCAGAAGTAAGCAGAACCCAACTGCAAAAATGTTTATAGAAGTGCTTAGAACTAAATCATGGAACTGTCTTCAGAAGCACGTAGAATCTAACTACAAAAATGTTTATGGAAATGCTCAGAACTAAATTACGAAACCGTCTTCAAAAGTAAGCAGAACCCAACTACAAAAATGTTTATACAAAAGTGCTTAGAATAAATTATGAAACTGTCTTCAGAAGCAAGTAGAACCCAACTACAAAAATGTTTATACAAAAGAGCTTAGAATAAATTATGAAATTGTCTTCAGAAGCAAGTAGAACCCAACTACAAAAATGTTTATACAAAAGTGCTTAGAATAAATTATGAAACTGTCTTCAGAAGCAAGTAGAACCCAACTACAAAAATGTTTATGGAAATGCTTAGAACTAAGTTATGGAAATGTCCATACGCACATAAAAGCACATCATGAAACTGTCGATAAAAGTATGTAGAGAAAGAGTGAACTAAATTATGTTTATAATAAATATTTTTAATTAGTAACTAATTTTCAAAAGTCAACCATGCATAGCAGAGTTGTTGGCAAATTATCACAAAGCAGGTCAAAGTCAGTTAGTTTATAAACTATTAAAAGAGGTGTTCATAAAATGTTAAAGAATGTTCACTCGGAAAATCACGAAATTTATTTAAAGCATTAAAGATAAGAGGAACAAATTAGAACGATGATATTATACATTAAGGCCCAATAATCTACAGCGACATTAAAAAAAGTAGCTTATCTTGATTTCCCCTAACGAGGTTGTTAATCGAATCTCATTTTCCGGGATGTTGGAAAATTTCATCAAAAATTCATCAATTTTCTATCAATACCAGTTTTTCTCTAATGATATGTAAAAAATCTGCTCTCTCTCTCTCGTACCAACGTCCAAGGAAATCAGACCAGCAGATCAACGCGCATGACCAAGAACGTTTGCAGAAGGAAGCGGTGAAGGACAACTCAAAATAAATGAACAGTTTCAAATAGAAAAACTCGTGGTAAGACGAGGATTTTAACGTGTAAGTTAGTTTTACTTATATCAGGCAGACAATGTAAAGAATTATTTTGTTCAGCTTATTGCTTTAGTACACATCACGAAAGGTTTACTTTATTACGAACCTGTAAAAAAAATTTGAACTTTATGTAAAAAGTTGTAGAGTACCTCATAGCCGGAGCAAGATATAGGATAGCCGAATAGTTGTTGGCGAAACAATATTATCTCAAAAATTCATTATAGTCAATTTAATTCCTCTTACAATTAATTTCAAACTGGTTATAAGTATTTTATTTCTGATTACAATTAATTTAAATTACAATTACAGGTTCTGTAAACTCTTGAGTGAAATTTGGTTGGAATAGCCAGGTTGTGCAGCGCTGTCATCCAGATTTTCAGTTGAGATTTTAGTTGCGGATGACAGAACGCACTTCTACCTCTTTATGCCCCACATACTACTGCTATTATATTTATAGTAGTATGTGGGAACTTCTACCACTTCTTACCCCACATACTACTGGAAATATAATAGCAGCCTCCTAGCTCAATACCTGATAACACGTTGTAACGTATCTGTCACCTCTCTCTCTCCCTCTCTTAAGTAATAAATACGTTTACCCAAAGGTTACCATGGTTTGGATCCGATCGCACTCTCCTTAATAAAGCAATGGAAGTAAATGGAATGGTAAAAGCTAACAAGACACACACTTCAAAGCCACATCAAATTAATGAGACGTTGTACATCCATTTCTATACTTGTCCAAAATACTCTACGGAAAGCGTACTCCAAGTATCTTCAGTCAATACAGTACAGTAGTACCTACTCATTGTACTAACAGCAAGTATATGGCGCCACTTCCAACGGAAGAATGGCTTATCTCATATAAGCTTATTGCTCTTACTGTCTTGGTGAAAGGTCAAGTTTGAGTCCTGAAGATATCTGCGCCTTACTCAACTTTTGTTTAAGTTCCATAGTTTTTCTTTCCAGTGAAAGTTCTTCAAACAATGTAAAGGCACTGCAATAACTAATTACTAATACTTGGTCTAACCGCCCTTGGCAGTGATAACTGCTTAGATTCTACGAGGCATAGACTACGCCAACTGCTGACAATCATCACCTGTGATTGCGTACCAAACACCATGAGTTGGTTTCCTTAAATCATCCATTGCAACTGATAATAAGCGTTAAACCATTTTGCACTTCGATAACCTACCGCGTCTATATCATACATTACAAAATCTATTTCACATAATGCCTATATCATGATATGTCTATTTTTTTACTGTTTATTTCTCATGTATATTGTTGTCACGTCCATTATACATGATTATTATCATGCATGTAGGTATTTATTGTCATTTATGTGCATTAATATAAATCGAACACTACGCAGATTAAATCAAACAACAATATAAATCAACGTTTATTGGCGTAGTGATACCAGCGCCGACGTTATAGCATGATTAGATGATGAAACGTCCGAAAGAAAATAAATATTTCTTCGTGGGTTCAGGTCCCACCGAACGCAGAAATATTTATTTTCTTTCGAACATTTCACCATCTAATCACGCCATAACATCGGCGCTGGTATCACTACGCCAATAAACGTTGATTTATATTGTTGTTTGATTTATGTGCATGTTTATTTCGCATGTATGGTGTCATTCATGTACATATATATCTATTGCTGTTCGTGACATGTACATATATATCTATTGCTGTTCGTGACATGTACATTTACGTTGTCATTCTTGTGCATGTCTATTGTCGTTCAGATACTTATCTATTTTGTGTACATTTCCATTGCTATCTATGTACAAAAAAACCCCGGTTATTGCGGTTTGCAATTTGATACCAAATTTCGAATATTGAACTAATAAATTCGATTTATGGCGATATTTGGAGGCGCCAAACAGCGACAAATGAAAAAAAAATATTTTTAGATATATTTTATATATTTTTTAGATACATTTTTTAGATATATTTCGTATTTTTTTAATTTTTAAATTAAAATTTTAATTTTATAATATATAATTAGCACAATAATTAGTACCTATTTGGTAGATTGAGTTTACGTCATCAAACACGGGAATTAATGCCTGATGCTAGTACTAGTATATTTCCTATCTGTAGTCAGAAATGTCTCCAACGAGGCTGTCCCAACGTTCAAATTTCCGATTTAAATCTACGATGCCGAGGAAGATAAAGAAATGGAAACAAAAACAAAGGAAATTCGCTTTAAAAAAAATTAGAAGAAATGTTTCATATTGAGGGAACTTTTTAAGCAAAAGATTGTGGATAGAGATCCTAACCTTGAATGTTCTTCGAAGGTGGATGATGAAATAGACAATTCAATTCGTTGTGACAAGATGATGTACGAAGAAAATAAGAAAAACGTACAGCAAACAAATCTCTTGAAGTATTCTTTCAAACAAGAAGCATTAATAAGTACAGCACAATATATATATACAGTAACGGTACTGTACATATCTAGATTATTTTTTTTATACGTAACATCGTGTAGAGTTACTTGGTAACTTTATAAACATAATCTTTAGACAATGTTTTGGCATCATTACTTTTATGTTTTTCATTTAAAAACTTTATAATTTCCGAAGCTTCGACAAAAATAGCCTATTTTCCATATACTATATGTCCCAATTATCGCAGTTTCGGTTACTGCAGTGTTTTCTTTGGTATAATTAACCTCAATAATCGGAATTTTCCTGTACATTCGCATTACTATCTGTGTATATTTCCACTGCTATCTATGTACACATCCATTGTTACTCACACATACACATGTCTATCGTCATTCGCATGCATATCTATTGTCATTCACATTACGGTAAATTCTCTCGATAACGTCGTACGATCTAATTAACGACAGTATTTTGATAGTATTTTTCTTGCACAGTATTTTGCGGACAGTATTTCACGGAAAATGCATCATAGAATTACGCACATATCCTGATTAATGTCTTTTTCTGTTTATCAATGTTGTTTTCCCCCGTCCCTTAGAAGATTCCTTAATGGAAGAGTTTACTGCACATATTTATTTTATGCACATATATGTTGTCATTCTTGGGCATGTCCATTGCCATTCAGATAGTTACCTATTTCATGTACATGTATGTTGTAATTCTTGCGCGTGTCTACTTTCATTCAGATATTTGTTTATTTTATGCACATGTATGTTGTCATTCTTGAGCATGTCTATTGCCATTCAGATACTTGTCTATTTCATGGTCACGTATGTTGTCACTCTTGGACATGTCTATTGTCATTCAGATAGTTGTCTATTTCATGTACATGCATGTTGTCATTCTTGGGCATGTTATTCAGATATTTGTCTATTTCACGTACATGTATATTGTAATTCTTGCGCGTGTCTATTGTTATTCAGATACTTGTCTATTTCATATACATGTATGTTGCCATTCTTGTGCGTGTCTATTGTCACTCAGATACTTGTCTATTTCATGTACATATATGTTATCCTTCTTGCGCATGTTTATTTCATGTACATGTATGTTGTCATTTTTGCGCATGTCTATTGTTATTCAGATACCTGTCTGAAGACAGATACCTGTTTCATGTACGTTCCCATTGCTATCCGTGTACATTTCCATTGCTATCTATGTACACATCCACTATCATTCATAGATATCTCTATTGTCATTCATGTCACGGTGAGTTCTCCCGATAACATCGTCAGCTCTAATTAACGACGATACTTTGCGGTCCCGGAAAATGCGTCATAGAATTACGCACATATTCCGATTAATACCTTTTTTCTGTTTATCAATATCGTTTTCTGCTTCAAACGGACGAGTCCTTGATGGGACAGTTTACTGCATCTCGATTTCACAAGATGGCGTCCAGTTTATATACGCCGTTGTTGCAGATTCGGACAAAACGAAACGATCTGAAATGCCCGCAACCGTGGGAAAACAACTAATGAAGGAAAGGCGCGGGAGGTACGAGCGCGCCAAAATAGGCTGCCCTATTTTTCTTCTTCATGGTGATGGACGCAATCTTGTTCAGATCGAGGAAGGAAAGATTACGTTCAGATTATTTAAATAACTGATACACAACGTACCGTATTTGTTCGGTTATTTTTGCTACACCTCTTTGTGTCTGGGTGCCATTGAGGACGTTTCGCAAACCGTCGATGCGGAAACTTGGATTAGAGAGGCAAAAAAAGGCGACATGCCTCACAGAGCAGCTTTCAAAATGGATTCTAGTCACTATTTATTTACTTTGGGGAGCCGTTGACCGAGTGAATGTCAATGAGGTCTGGGAATTTCTTTTCCTAGGTGCAGTCTCGTTCCTCCGCATAGCGCGACCACTCTTCCAAAAAGGTCTGAAGGGGACGGGGTGTTATGGCGCAAGGACACCTAAGGTAACGCTGCCTCAAGAACAGTTTATGGCGCAAGGGAAACAGTTAAACTGTGTTCAGATTTGTAGCAAATTAAAAACTTTTCTTCAATAGTTTACTCGGAGTTCTTGATCATACCAGGAAAAGTAATTCCCCAAGTTTTCCAGGTTTCGTCCTGGCTTATTCGGAAATCTTCCCTGACCAACCGCGAACAGTACTTTAAATTGAATTTCGACCGCGGGAAAAACAGTTTTACTTTCGCTGAATATTTAGCAATTCAGAATGAAAGTTAGTAAGATTTTACCTGCTCTGCATTGGGTTTGATGGTTATAGCTAGCGCCTCCTATATTGAAAGCCTACACACTGAAAACCGGAAGTTCCAACGTGGCCGATTCTTTAGTCCATGTTCCGCGTTGTGTTGTGATCACATGAAGAGTATTTTGAATGCTTTTGCCGCAATTTACTGTAAAATTTTGCATTAGTGTGTTGTATACTTTTGCTTGAGTATTTTTCTGTCTACGGAAGTATTGGAAAAGCAATGCCATATCGTTGTTTAGCTTCTGGTTTCCGCGGCAATTATAGCAACGGCCCACGTGTATCTGTGTTTCGTTTTCCTCATGATGCAGAACTACAAAAGAAGTGGATAAATTTTATAAAGAGGGATGGATTCGAAGTAACCTAAAGTTCTAGAGTAAGTATCGTTTTTTCTAAACATACAGGCCTATATATATGTATACATTTCCTATTGCTAAGAGAGGGGGTGTAAATTAAGTAAATATAGCATACATTCATAGTAGATAAAATTTGTATCATTTTTCTGGGTAACGTGGATGAAGTTTTGAGTTATATTTTAGAGTATAAATCGGAACACTACGCCGATTAAATTAAACAAATGTCAAACAATCAACGTTTATTGGCGTAGTGATACCGATGACGGACAAAGTGGCGTGACCGATAGACGTCATTGATTTCTATAAAATAAATATTATGCCACAACGGGCTTTTCGATCAATTTAATACCAGTCTCTTTGCAATTCGGTTTAAATAGTAGTCCATGTACTACACCATTCTGCGAAATAACTAGCAACAGTATATACACGTTCGTAAAGAGAGTGGGTATTGTCCTTCGTAGCTCAGTGGGTAGAGCCTCCGCCCGGCAAGTGGAAGGTCGTGGGTTCAGGTCCCACCGAAGGCAGAAATATTTATTTTCTTTCGAACGTTTCACCATCTAGTCGCGCCATACCATCGGCGTTGGTATCACTACGCCAATAAACGGGATAAATATTTGAAAGAAATTTTTAGAATTGGCAAAATTTTGGCTAAATTTGCTATAAAAGTTATGTTCAGTTATTTTATATGTAGACGAGAAAGGGGGGGTGTTTTTAAGCGAATGAGAAAATTAACTTAAAATTGCGAACACAAATATGGGGCGTGCAGCCCCACATAAATAACGATATTGCAAAGCAGGCGTTAGCTAGAAATCATAGCGAAAATAGCTAAACGCGCCTTGCCCTCTAGCTAACTGCAAGTAGCCAAACCAGTTCCCACAAATCACTCTCCTTAAAAGAAAACCAGTTCCCCAGAACTCGCGCCTCACTTGGCATTCGACTGGAGAAGAGAGGAGACGGGTAACTTAACGCAGCCGTCCCACACGCGCTGGATAGAACAGGCCTGAGAGATACCGCTTCTCAGCCGGCGGCCGCCGTAACGCCTGCCCATGACCAACCCAGTTTCGTCACGCCGAAATATGATCGACGAATCTTATTAAAGATTTCGGTTTTAGTTAACATGAAACATAACGAAATTGTGGAACTACTTGTTGGTATATATATATATATATATATATATGGCCTGCAAAAGGGTTGCTGGTATCTAACTGGAAGGAGACCCACACGCTGAATGTATGTGACGATGTGTGGAACCGGCCAGGCCAGTAACCTAGTGTCCTACCCCGCCTTCAAGTGGTGCAGGCTGAGCTTTCTATTCAAGAGGCAAATTAATATTTGCTGCACGGATAGAAAGGCGGAAGGGGAGGGCTAATTCACCAACCCGTCTAGCCAGCGTGGTGAAATTATGGCTAATTCCTCCAATATGCTAATACACCAAAAACCATGGCCCCTAGTCTCCAGGTGCTGGAGTGCTCCTGATCAAGGCAGCGGTCAGCGTGGCATGAAAGCAGGGGGTGCTAAGAATCACTGGAATGGCCCAGGCTGCCGTTTGTTATTGACCTTGGCAACGTATAATGGACGATCCCTTGCTTCTGAAGCAAAACTTCAAGAATTGGAAGAGGAACTAGACAAGATCAAATGGGACATTGTAGGACTCAGTGAAGTTAGAAGAAAAGGTGAAGAGTTGGTGGAACTTAAAAGTGGACATTTGTTTTATTATAGAGGAACGGAAACTGGAAGAACAAGTGGTGTTGGCTTCTTAATCAACAAAAGAATTAAAGACTGTCTTCTGGAAGTTGAAAGTACATCAGATCGAGCAGCGAGGCTTGTTGTTCAACTAACCCAGCGATACCAACTTCAAATAGTACAGGTATATGCACCAACATCAAGCCATACCGACGAGGAGGTTGAGGAATTCTATGAAGAAATCAAACAGCTACATACCAAGGGGAAACAACACATCAAGCTCATCATGGGAGATTTTAATGCAAGAATTGGACAACAGGAACAAGGAGAGACATCGGTTGGTAAATATGGATATGGGGAAAGGAATGAACGTGGCGATCAACTCATCGAATTTGCAGAAGCTGAAAACCTTAGCATCATGAATTCATTTTTTAAGAAGAAACCGCAAAGAAAATGGACATGGAAACACCCAAATGGGGGAACTAGTGAAATTGACTATATCCTGGCAAACAAGAAATCAATTATTGAAGATTGCAGCGTACTGAACAGATTTAATACTGGAAGTGATCATCGAATG
>QLNU02004588.1:30720-55398 GCA_006491805.2 Dysdera silvatica | reverse complement strand
GCAAACGAATACAACGTTGAACCAGGGCTTACCATAACGAGTAAAATCTTGTCATTGTTCTGAATGCGTAGGGAAAGGAAAATAATTAAAGTAGGAAAGTAAAATGGGAATAAGAATAATAGAAAAAATACTTTCTTACTTTCCGTGTCCAGATCAAACTTTATATTTCTGAAAATCTTCCGCCATTATGGCCCTGTCATTGGCCAGAAATAAGTCGTCCATGATACAAAGTTCCAGTAACTGCAGACAGATCAGCAAATGTACTGGGTTCTGAATTTCCCGGCAGTCGCACTTCATGTCTCTGTCAATTGACAACCCCCACTTGATCGGGTTTGTCTTACATTTGGTGCCCCAACTTATTCCATTCTATTAAATGTTAATATATATATTCTATATTCTATTAAATGTCCTCCAGACTGTATAGGGAGTTCATGTCCGGTAGCCATCTCTTCTCTCGATTCTATTTCTCTTCTGGTAAGTTCCTCCCTCCATTTTGTCAGGCCACTTACTCTCATAGAGCCCTGAGGGGCTTTAGTCCTTGGAAGAAGCAACGAAAGGAAGGAAGGAAGGAAGGAAGGAAATTAAGTTGAACGAAATACAAAAAGAAGAAAAATAAACGAAATTTAACACAACCATAAGAAAGATTCAGACTAGAGAGAAAATTTTAATCTCATGGTAAGATTGTTCTTCTTTATCTTGTATTTTATGGCGCAAGGGCAAAAAGGTCGCGCTACGCCGGGAGTTAGTTTTCCTCCGAACTTTTTAAGGCTTAAGTAACCAATTTCTGCTCTACAGTAAGAAGTTTACCAACAGGCTTTTTTTCTTCTTTCACCATTGGGGGTCGAACCCAAGTTCACAGCAAAGTAGGCCAACGCATAATCATTGCACCACCACAGGGCCCAAATAAAGTTGTCATCAAAATGTTTAAAGACTTTATGTAAGATGAAGTACTGTGCAAGTAAAGAAATACTTTTGAAAGCAATAAAAATTCTCGACGCGATGTGAACGGTATATAGAAGAACGATCGATTACTTTTTTATATTATTCTTTATTTACACGATTCGTATCCGAGGTTCGTTTTCGATGAAATATTTATTATTATTATTATAAGATTAACTCTTTCGCAGTATAGCCCAGATGCTCTTGCGCCATAAAAAAGCCAAACAAACAAACAAACAAGATTAGCTCTTTGAAACCTAAATTTTCTAAGGTTTTATTCGAATGTGATGGCCCACCAGCTAAGTGCAGCTGCGGACATTTTAACGGATAAAAATGTCACCTTCTGCAATCAGAGATACACCTGTTCAACCGAAAGAAATCATTTGCTTAAGTTAAAAGACATCTTTATAACGACCTTCTGTTGGTATCAGATGGACGTTATTCGATCGTTTTTTGTAAAGGTTGCTGGGTTCTCCCCTAAGATTGTCAATTGGAAAACCAGCCCGAAATCGTTAGCCGGTACTTCTTGGAATAATGAGAGCAAAATAGAGTCCCCTTTCCGCCTTCTTGATGATTGGCTCTTTAGTCTCACGTAATCTCTAGTTGTAGCCAATCAGAAGTGTAATTTAAAAAAATTAGAAGAATTCATAAACGGAAAAACGGATGGAAAGAAGATTTTTCGGGGAGTCTGATTTTCGAGCTCGAAGAAAAGAGTTGGTAGCTGGAGTTAGCTCTGGTAAGAGCGTTCCTGTGCGTTTGACAGTAGGGGAGATCTCGGAGAATTATGGAAGAAGGGTAACTGAAGGGCAAGGCCCATATAAGGTATGATTTGCTTAATTCTCCATGCTCACCTTAACATTATGTTCATCTTCCAAGTACTTACCCCCTTCGCGATTAGTACGAATATAGTGTATATATAACAAACTATTTAAACACGACTACCACAGTTAAAATTATTTAATTAAGTGGATGACGATCGTTTCGGCAGTGAATGACTGCCTTTGTCGAATCCAGTTACAAAAGTATATAATATAGTGTGTCGTTTAATAGTAAACTTGGAAAGAATTACGAATATCTCGCGTAGCTCTTTGTACTATTGTGATGTATTACAATATTTAAGGGGAGATATTTCTACTAATAATTTGTTAAAAATAATTATAGAGTAGTGATCTTGTGTTAATAGTTATGAGTACATAATTTTGTGTACATACTAGTGTTTAAATAAATGTTTTGTTATCTGTTATCGCTGCCGCCTTATGTCTATGTCATTATGTGCAAGTAAGAACCGTGGGTAACTAATCATATACATTTCGGCCAAACTTAGAAGTAGTTGAGATTAAAAGGGAACAAAAAATTAACTCAGTTTAAATAAGCTCATAACACGGCGGAATTCCAGACTATGGGATATGCGAATTGAAAGATCTTGGAAACTAGACAAACAGCAAAGTACTTGGAAATTAGTTGTTGAATTTTTAAACGATCGATTGGAAATTATACGCTTCAGCTGAATTTCCATGTCCTTTCCCGGCTAATTGAACGTTAGTTAACCAGACTCAGCGATTTGTCCGTATCCATGGCAATCGGAATCCTGAATTGTATTCGTTAAGAAAAAGTTTTGTTTACGATGTTTAGCTATTTTCAGCTAATTTTGAAATCGGTGGAAAGAACCAAGTAAAAGCAAATTATTTCTTAATCTTTTTCTTGTAGCAGGACATAGTTTCCAGGGTGTAGATAATATAATTTGTTTTTATTTTATTTTGTATGTTTGTGGTTTTACGGCTCAAGGACTATAATGGTCATGCTGCGCCAGGACCTACTGTTTTCCGAGGAATCCGAACTTCTGAACCTACAATTTTCCGAGGAATCTGAACCTTTGGACATATAATTTTCCAAGGAGTCCGAACCTTTGGACATACAATTTTCCGAAGAATCCGAATCTCTTAAGACCTAGGGAACCAAACCCCAGACTACGGTAGGTAGTGCGATCTTTATAAGATCTCTGAGTAATCATTCTTTTTCGTTTTTATTTTGAAGATAACATTAATTTTTATGTTATTAAATGGGGCTCACTCACAAAACTACTTTAAAAAAATATTTTCTTTATTTGAAAAAAAATGGATTACCTTTCAAATCACACAAAATTTTGGCTCTGTGTAAATTAAAACTATTTTTAAACAAATTTACTATTGTAACAAGGGAGTTTAAATAACCTACAAACTTTTTACAAAAATGCGGTTTTCTCAAAATGATATTTTCTGTCACAAAAGGGACATTTTTTCAAAAACTTGAGTTTCCATCGACCCATAATTTCTTGAGTAAGTACATATAAGTATTTTACACACGCTGTGTGTAGCGTTTTTTTATTTTTCTATTCGGTTTTTTAATTACTAACCTGAAAGTAAAATAAAAATCGTATTTTCTAGAAAAAAAATTTATTTGATATAAATATTTTTAATTTTACAAATGTTGTGCATATTGTAAAATGCCACACACAACATGTGTAAATAGGTTTTCTAACTATACAAAAAAGTTTTATTTTCATCAAGAAAGTATTTTTGGAGAAAATATTCCTTATGCTCCTATGAAAAACTCAATGTTGCTGGTTTCATTGGTAAACCCTTAAGTATAAGCTATATTGAAACTGATGTTTATAATCATCTTATATATTCTTTAATTTTCGAACTTTATTATTTTTATTTGCTAAAAATTTAAATATTTTACATTTGCATGCATTTTTAATGAGAATTCTGTTGAGGTATTTTAACCTAATGAAAATTAAGTAATTCCTATTATAAAATTATATTGCGGATCAATATTTAACACAAGCATAGGTTAAGAGATTGCATTGGCGTACGCAGGGGGAATTTTGTATATTTAACATAGGAATATGTGAGTTGTAGCTCTGTAAACACCCCCATTGGGTCTATAACTCCCTTCTTACGAACTTTCTGCGTACGCCTAGGGGAGATTGAGAACAATGAGTTCAAGGAGAAAACTTTATTCAGTGAAAAATAATGGACAGAGAATGCTTCCTAAAAAAATGTGAAATAAGGAAGTGTCCTAAGAAAATGTTCCTTGCAAAATGTGAGAGTCGTCGATTTTGACAAAACTGGTATCATTCGAAAAGTCTTGTCTTGGGAAATGAAAAAGAAAGTCAATGCTGCAGTCGCACTACAGCAATTTACGAGATATGAACGAAATTTGAACACCAAAGAATAAAAGAAGAAGTTAATATAGTGCTCCTAGCAGGTGAGGAGAGGTAAACACTGGATGCGGCAAGTAATGTTGCAAAAACTACAACATCACTAAATTGGGTGGTAATGGTTTTGTTTCTTTCCTCCTAACAGTATGAAATACGCCCAGTCACTCAATGCGCAGAATTCTCATGACTACAAGCCCGTGGTCAAGAGTATGTTCAAGAATTTCTCCCCATTTGGAGTGAAGGAAACTTGACAACAAAAGAAGGACGACATGACGTTCCGCCAGAGGTCGTCATATTCGGATGATGAAAGCTATCTGCTAATGGAAACAGCTGCTAACAGCGGTTTTTATTAACTGTACCGATAAGTTTTCTTAAACCATTTCTTCAGCCTTCTCTACTACTGTGAAGCACGCGTATTTCACAGCTCTGAAGTCGGAAATGCCTGTTTTAATCGCCGCTTTTTTGGAAAGCGTACTGACACATGGAGTCAAAGGCAGATGATTTGGTTATGTACCAATTAATACATTTTTCAACGCCTTTCCTTGTCATGTTTTCTTAACCACATATCCAGTGAGTGTAGGAATACTTCAGCATGCTCTTAGTTACGTGACTGTAGTCATGAAAAGTCTTCACACTGACTGGTTGGACTTCATTCGTAGTGTTGGGGAAAAGGAACAAAACTTCTACATTTTCTTAAATTTTACTGATGTTCCTGTTATTGCAACATTACCTACTTCATTCTAAACTTATGGTCATCGCTTTTTGTTGATTGTAAGCATTACGTTTACTCTTTTTCTTTCACTTTCATCTTTTTGTGTTCGCCGCCATTCGTTCACATCTTGTAAGCGGTTGCATTGCGAAGGGTAGTTGCTTCGGACTTTTACTCCCCACAGTATGACCTTTCGAATGATTCCACTTTTGCCAAAATCGAAAACACACACCCGTTGCACCTAATTAAATAATAAGATATACAAGCAGAAAATGCTTTGACAAGACTAGAATACAGAAGAAAGTGTAGGATATTTGATTCCTAGTTTAAATAAAAAAATAAGAATTATTTGCTCATGCAAAAATAATTGAAAAAGTCCGTTCACCCTCAGATCTCAATTTTTTCGAGGCCAATCACATTTTCCGTCATTCCAGTACAATAGTCAACGAGCCATGGGAGAACAATTATTTTCCGACTTGCTACAAACATCTCTTTAATATATCGTGAATTTCCTTTATCACTTTACTTCTCATCCCGCAAAATAGATGGCGACACATGCCTGCCATGCTTGAGTGTGGTTTTTTTCCTTTCCGATTTAGTGGCAACTTGCTTGCTTTTTGGTTTTACGGCTCAAAGACTACAGTGGTCATGCTGCGCCGGGACCTACTGTTTTCCGAGGAATCCGAACCTCTTAAGGCCTAGGGAACCAAACCCCGGACTACAGTGAGCAGTGCGATCTTTATGAGATCTCTGAGTAAGCGTTCTTTTTGCACTGCTGGGAGTCGAACCCGGATTAGCCGCGCAATAGGAGAACGCGTTACCACACTGCGCCACCGCAGGGCCCATTTAGTGGCAACGAATCAGTTTCGACAAATTTTTGATGAAGGTGGACATTTGTTTTCCATCAAAACAATTGTAAAATGTCTCTCCAATTCACATTAAACTGCATTTGTGTGTATTTCGTTTTTAAATAAGAAATTCTGTTGAAAACACTGAACATTTCAATTATAAAATTGATATCAATTATGCTTTTCGTTAAAAAATCGTCTCTCAGGATTCTATAAGCTGTAAGAAACTGCGGTTACAAAATATACTATATCACTGATGAACAAACAAGTAGGGCAGGGGCGCCGAGAGCCAAAGCGGCCCCCCCCAAGCTTACTTTGACCTGCACCCACAACCCCTTCCATGGGAAGCGGCATAGATATTTTTTCCGAGCCGGGCCCCCCACGTGATAAGCCCTTACCAGAGCGGGCTCCTAGACTTCATCTAGGCCCCAGAGCTTTACCCTTGTTGCCCCCCTCTCGACGGCTCTGCATTCGGAATCGTAGAATGTCAGGGGTTGCGACAAAGAATCGCTATCATCCTTGAATAATAAATCATCACTCAATTTACTCTCTAAACTTTTTTGTGAATAAATCATGATCTTATCGTTCAGTTTATATTCCCAAGTTATGTACACGGATATTTGAAATGACGCGATACTTAGAGGTAGTTTGTGATCATGATTAGCAGAACAGCGTCCCAAGTTTGTCTGTTTTTCGTTTTTTTATTGCATCTAAAAGTCAGATGATTTTTTAAATGGAATGAGAATTTGAAAAAACAAAGGAATTCAATTTCTTTCAAACAAGAAACCACAATGACTAAACAGGACTTACCATAACTAATAAAATTCCATTGCTAGCCCAACGTATAAGAAAAGATTTCTCAACATTTCGAGAACTACAGTGTCCTTCATCAATCGAAATCAATTTCTTTGCGGATACTTGACTGAATTATCACAGAGGAATCCCAAGAAATGAAGGATATACGCTTTACCTTGACTATTTGCACAGTTGCTGTGGTATTAGGTTTTGTCATTGAAATTTTTATTTATAAGCGGCGCAGTTGATTTTATTACCCAGCAGTTGCAATGTGCCATTTCATTGATTTGATTATATTAAGCGATTGATTTTATAAATATTAATTAAATATTTTTTTTAGTAGTGCGAGGCTGAGAAAAGTGTGAGAAACCCTGAATTAGACTTTCAGAAAAGAGGTTGTCAGAGTATTTTACATTCCAGTTAATCGGTCATTCAAATTTGAGCACCTCACCATTGATAAGTTAACTGTCCTCTTTTTAATTGGTAAAGCGTGTGGGTTTCCACAATAGAAATGCTACGTATTCGCTTCGCAGGCTTCCTTTGTTGTTGCCACTTGGAATACCAAGAAACACAAACTTAATAATTAAAGTTTCTGAAAATGGCAACATACCAAATTATTTCCTTTTATATGATGTTTTTCACATGTACATAATTTAACTTTCCGTATCTGGCAACATATATTGTATAATTATAATTTCACTTTTTATATTTAGCAACGGTATGTATAGATGTTTTCTAAATTCTAAAATTATCTTCAGTCCTCCATTTACCAACAAAGTGTACACATGTAATTAACAGCGGCTCCATCAAAAAGGAGTACTAAATTATGTTAATGCTGCATTGTAATTATATTCATCTCTTGGCGAATTAATGTAAATATTTATATCTCCAATAAATATTATTTCAACCGGATGGAATTACTGAATTTCTTCAATACTTACTTTTGAAGCGTAATGCAGTTACATACACGAGAGAAAAGCTTTCTGTACAAAATTTCTTTATGTGCAGATCTTTTTTTTTTCAAGATAAAAGATCCATTTCAAAGAGCAAAATATGATATTTTTCTTACAGTCACAAAAGACCTCATCTGAACGGAATATAGAGATGGTTACGTCATATATATCTCATGTTTCTCTGTCATTTTGCTTACATATATCTTATGTCTCATGTTTCTCTGTCATTTTGCTTACATGTATCTTATGTCTCATGTATCTCTTTCATTTTGGCTTATTTGTAATGTTAGAACATATTCACTATCTAATTATTTTGCATTAATAGTTCTTATTATAAACGTATTTAACAAACTCACTAAACTTGACAAATTTACTTAGAACACTTAATAAACACGACACATTTGTTGAATTTAATTAACACGATAAACTTATTTAAAGAAACTTAATCGATTAACTCAATTAGTAAAATCATTAAAGTTAGAGATAGTAACTCGTTAAACCCAGTGAGTAAACTCGGTAAACGCACTTAGTAAATTCATGAACTTGCTTAGTAAACTAAACATAGTTATTTTGTTTTATTTTTTTATATTTTGTTTTTGTTTGATTTTTTCTTGTTTGATATAAGCATAGTTACTTACTAAACTTAATAAACTCACACATAGTAAACTAAACATATTTATTTGGTAAACCCGATAAACTCATTTAGTAAACACGATAAAACTCAGTAAACTCGATAAATTTACTTCGTAAACTGATTACATTTACTAAGTAAACTTTGTATATTTGCTCTGTCAACTCAATAAATTCACTCGATAAATGTACTTAGTAAATTTAGTTAGCATATTGACTTAGTAAACTCACTTAATAAACTTCTCTTAGATTTCTTACTTCCGTCGTAAACTTGCACCAAGCTTGTAATTTTAAATTTGATAAAATTTAATTTTGTTCCTCGGGAAACTGGCAAGAACGAAAACAAAAGTAAAAATGCTTAAAATTGGGAAATCGATCCTTGCGGGAATTTCATGAGAGGAGGATTCAAGCAAAACAAAATTTGAGACATAGAGTCGATACTCTTTTCCACCCTTCTATATTTTTTCTGTACTCCATATTTCATTTTGACAGAGTAGCAGGTGGAAAAATATTTCGTTTTTATCGGAGAAACACTCTTGGTTTACATCTCAACAATTTTCAGATACACGCATACTTTATATCAATTCACTAATCGAAATGATAGGCAAAAAAGTTGTTTCCATCTCAGTCTTTTAAATAAAAGCGTATTTTGGAAATATAATGATTGCTATTCAGATTTGCTTTTTCTTTATGGTCATGGGGAGTTCACAACAGATTGAAACCTCTACGAAAATTACTAAATTATTGCAAAACACAGAAAATGATTTTGTCTCTGAGTTTGTTTCATCAAGTGAAATATTAAGCAATTTATGTTCTAAATATTGAACAAAACTCAATAAATATGACGATGGTTTACTTTGCATTAAATTTCGAATACGGAGCTTAGAACACCAAAAGGAAAAGAAAGGAAAGAAATTTGAACGTGATGGTTATGAGGGGTTTGTATATTTCCTTCCTTCCTTTCCTCCTTCCTCTCTGTGTGTGTGTATGTGCATGTATAAAGAGAGAGAGAGAGAGAGAAAAAAAATCGAAAATAGTAAATAGAAAGTGATGGTGTAGATTAAAATGATATATAATAGTAAAAAACAGCGCAAAAGAAAGAGAGAGAAAATGATGATTTATTATCTATACAAATTATTATTTTGAAGTATTGACACATAGGTTACATGAGGGAGCAAAAACAGAGTTGTGAATATAGAAAAAATGGAAGAAATACGTTTAATCTCTAGTCCAGCATCGCCAAATACAGCTTATTTGGAATGATGGCTAATACAAGTTTGTTTATATAATATTTTTCAACTTGTTGTACTGAAATTTAATTGGTAATATATTGTTAATTAAATTTTAAGTGAATTCAATGTTTAAGACTATTGTATGCACGTTGCATGCACGGATGTTACCTATGCAGATTTTATTTTTAAAAATTTTAAATTCCAAAACGAATTTAGTAAACGATCGAGTTTAGCATGTACTTTAGTTGCTTCCAAATTTCTCGTTGTGCGGGGGTCCTACTACATGAAGATATATACATTATAAAAATACTACTTGCCTGCCTATCTACCTTCCCCAATAACATATATATATTATCGAATTGCTCGCAAAATTCTTTACCAAATGTCTTAACAGCGGTAACATACCAAACCAATGGGATTCTGCAACAGTAATTCTTTTGCATAAAAAAGGTGATAAAGAGGATTTGAAAAATTACCGACCAATTAGCTTGTTACCTGCTATTTATAAAATCTTCACAAAAGTGCTAACACATCGCCTGCAGAAAAAATTAGATGCAGCTCAACCAAGAGAACAAGCTGGATTTCGAAGTGGATTCAGTACAGTGGACCATATTCAAGTATTAAGAGAATTAATTGAAAGAACACATGAATATGAACTTCCATTGTGTGTGGCATTTATTGACTATGAGAAGGCCTTTGACTCTATTAAAACATCAGCAGTCATCAACTCTTTAAGATCAGCAGACATCGAGGAAGTGTACATTGACATGGTGAAACGTGTGTATAAAAATGCAAGTGCAAAATTTCGGTTACATAAAGATACCGAAGCTATCAAAATTGGTAAAGGTGTGAGGCAGGGAGATACCATTTCTCCAAAACTTTTTACTTCAGCTTTACAGATGATTTTTCAGCAGATAAATTGGAATGACAAGGGAATAAAAATAAATGGTGAATATTTAAATCATTTGCGGTTTGCTGATGACATTGTTATTTTTTCAACGGACCCATTGGAACTCCAAGACATGGTACAAGAGCTCGCAACTAGAAGTGAAGAAGTTGGACTCAAGATGAACCTACAAAAAACTAAGATCATGTTCAATAATTTTGTAGAGGAAACAAAAATACAAGTTGACAACATTGAGCTAGAAATTGCTGATTCATATATTTACCTTGGCCAGCTGATTTCAATGGATGGCAGGATTAGGAAAGAACTCAGAAGACGTATCAAACTTGACTGGAGCGCATTTGGAAGAAACAGTTTTATCCTGAAGGGGAAATTGCTTTTATGTCTAAAAAGAAAAGTCTTCAACTAGTGTATATTGCTGGTTCTCTCTTATGTATTAGAGACGTGGAGTCTAACAGTTGGAGCAATACGGAAGTTACAGACAACGCAAAGGAGCATGGAGAGGTGCGTGCTTGGAATAACTAGGAGATATGGAAAAAGGGACACTTGGGTGAGAGAGCAAACTAGAGTGGAAGACATCGTTGTTAAAGTAAAAAAGCTGAAATGGCGATGGGCTGGGCATATGGCAAGAAGAACTGATGAACGATGGGCAACTTAAATTCTCAACTGGATTCAAAGAGACCACCGAAGACCTAGAAAATATCCTCAAACTAGATGGGTGGATGAAATAAAAAAACAGGTTGGGGTGACATGGAAGCGAATTGCTCATTATAGACTTGTGTGGAAAGCATTTGGAGATACCTTCATCCAGCAATGGATAGATAATGGTTGAATATGATGATTGATGACGATATATATATATATTATTAACTGGAAGGAGACCCACACGCTGAACGTATGTGACGATGTGTGGAACCGGCCAGGCCAGTAACCTAGTGTCCTACCCCGCCTTCAAGTGGTGCAGGCTGAGCTTT
The DNA here is from genome assembly GCA_006491805.2 of Dysdera silvatica. Classification (NCBI taxonomy): domain Eukaryota; kingdom Metazoa; phylum Arthropoda; class Arachnida; order Araneae; family Dysderidae; genus Dysdera; species Dysdera silvatica. The sequence continues at coordinate 44,212 of QLNU02004588.1, read as the reverse complement.
CTATTTATGTGGCAAATTAATATTTGCTACACGGATAGAAAGGCGGAAGGGGAGGGCTAATTCACCAACCCGTTTAGCCAGCGTGGTGAAATTATGGCTAATTCCTCCATTATGTTGACACACCAGAAACCATGGCCCCTAGTCTCCAGGTGCTGGAGTGCTCCTGATCAAGGCAGCGGTCAGTGTGGCATGAAAGCAGGGGGTGCTAAGAATCACTGGAATGGCCCAGGCTGCCGTTTGTTATTGACCTTGGCTACGTTTAATGGACGATCCCTTGCTTCTGAAGCAAAACTTCAGGAATTGGAAGAGGAACTAGACAAGATCAAATGGGACATTGTAGGACTCAGTGAAATTAGAAGAAAAGGTGAAGAGTTGGTGGAACTGAAAAGCGGACATTTGTTTTACTATAGAGGAACGGAAACTGGAAGAACAAGTGGTGTTGGCTTCTTAATCAACAAAAGAATTAAAGACTGTCTTCTGGAAGTTGAAAGTACATCAGATCGAGCAGCGAGGCTTGTTGTTCAACTAACCCAGCGATACCAACTTCAAATAGTACAGGTATATGCACCAACATCAAGCCATACCGACGAAGAGGTTGAAGAATTTTATGAAGAAATCAAAGAGTTACACACCAAAGGGAAACAACATATCAAGCTCATCATGGGGGATTTCAATGCAAGAATTGGACAACAGGAACAAGGAGAGACATCGGTTGGTAAATACGGATATGGGGAAAGGAATGAACGTGGCGATCAACTCATCGAATTTGCAGAAGCTGAAAACCTTAGCATCATGAATTCATTTTTTAAGAAGAAACCGCAAAGAAAATGGACATGGAAACACCCAAATGGGGGAACTAGTGAAATTGACTATATCCTGGCAAACAAGAAATCAATTATTGAAGATTGCAGTGTACTGAACAGATTTAATACTGGAAGTGATCATCGAATGGTGAGATGTAAAGTGCACTTAAATACTAAATTAGAACGACAGAAGCTCATTAGGAAACAAGTAAGTAAGAGGGTGGATCTAATGAAACTGAAAGTAAATACCGAGGCATTCAAGTTGGAATTAAAAAATCGCTTTTCTGCACTGGAAGGACTTATTGATGAAAGTGATATCTCAGAAGCAAATGAAAACATTGTTAAGACAATAGTTGAAACTGCTGGGGAAATTGGTGGTGTAACCTGTAAAAAGCACAATAGCAAATTATCTGAGAAGACGAAACAGCTCATGAAAAGGCGAAGAGATATGAAGGTGGACAATCGAAATACCAGTTCCAGGATTGAGTACATAGAACTTTGTAAAACTCTGCGCAAAAGCATGAAAGAAGACATAAGAAAATTCAACTGTGAGCTAGTAAGGAAAGCCATTGAAAATAACAAGAGCCTTAGGGTTGTTAAAGGAAGTTTATCTGTTGGGAAGAAACACATCATTGCATTAAAAGGAGAGGATGGCACTGTAACAAGAAATAGGGAAGAAATACTTAGAAGAGTTGAAGAATTCTACAGAAAGCTGTATGAGGGAAACAGTGGATTAAACGAAGACTCTGAGATAGTCGAAGGAACAGCTCCTAAAATCTTAAAAGAAGAAGTAGCATTTGCAATAAAAAGTATGAAGAAAGGAAGATCCCCTGGCGATGATGGCATTACATTAGATATCTTAAAAGAAGCTGGAGAACATGTAGAAGACATACTCGCAAAATTCTTTACCAAATGCCTCAACAGTGGTAACATACCAAACCAATGGGATTCTGCAACAGTAATTCTTTTGCATAAAAAAGGTGATAAAGAGGATTTAAAAAATTACCGACCAATTAGCTTGTTACCTGCTATTTATAAAATCTTCACAAAAGTGCTAACACATCGCCTGCAGAAAAAATTAGATGCAGCTCAACCAAGAGAACAAGCTGGATTTCGAAGTGGATTCAGTACAGTGGACCATATTCAAGTATTAAGAGAATTAATTGAAAGAACACATGAATATGAACTTCCATTGTGTGTTGCATTTATTGACTATGAGAAGGCCTTTGACTCTATTAAAACATCAGCAGTCATCAACTCTTTAAGATCAACAGACATTGAGGATGTGTACATTGACATGGTGAAACGTGTGTATAAAAATGCAAGTGCAAAATTTCGGTTACATAAAGATACCAAAACTATCAAACTTGGCAAAGGGGTGAGGCAGGGAGATACCATTTCTCCAAAACTTTTTACTTCAGCTTTACAGATGATTTTTCAGCAGATAAATTGGAATAACAAGGGAATAAAAATAAATGGTGAATATTTAAATCATTTGCGGTTTGCTGATGACATTGTTATTTTTTCAACGAACCCATCAGAACTCCAAGACATGGTACAGGAGCTCTCAACTAGAAGTAAAGAAGTTGGACTCAAGATGAACCTACAAAAAACTAAGATCATGTTCAATAATTTTGTAGAGGAAACAAAAATACAAGTTGACAACATTGAGCTAGAAATTGCTGATTCATATATTTACCTTGGCCAGCTGATTTCAATGGATGGCAACATTATGAAAGAACTCAACAGACGTATTAAACTTGGCTGGAGTGCATTTGGAAGAAACAGTTTTATCCTGAAGGGGAAATTGCCTTTGTGTCTAAAAAGAAAGGTCTTCAACCAGTGTGTATTGCCAGTCCTCTCTTATGGATCAGAGACATGGAGTCTAACAGTTGGAGCAATACGAAAGTTACAGACAACGCAAAGGAGCATGGAGAGGTGCATGCTTGGAATAACTAGGAGAGATCGAAAAAGAAACACTTGGGTGAGAGAGCAAACTAGAGTAGAGGACATCATTGTTAAAGTAAAAGGGCTGAAATGGCGATGGGCTGGGCATATTGCAAGAAGAACTGATCAACGATGGACAACAGAAATTCTGAACTGGATTCCAAGAGACCACCGAAGACCTAGAAAACGTCCTCAAACTAGATGGGTGGATGAAATAAGAAAACAGGTTGGGGTGACGTGGAAGCGAATTGCTCAGGATAGACTTGTGTGGAAAGCATTTGGAGAGACCTTCATCCAGCAGTGGATAGATAATGGTTGAATATGATGATGATGATGATGATATATATATACAGATATTCTGTATATTCTCTTTTATATGTGCCGTATATATAACTCTTCTCTTTTTTTCTCACATATTTATATGTAATATTTGAAAACTACATCATACATATAATATGTCATAAAAACATCGTACAAATCGTAGTTGGCCATAACGAAAACGTCAAATACAAATCTTTAAACATGGATTGAAACTGGAAGGAAAATTATAGACTTTTTAAAGACAAGCTCTCAACGGGAGAGCTAGTTGAAAGACGAAAGCAGAGGAGTTGAATGAACTACATATCGACGGTCTTTTAGTTGTTCAAGTACATATTATTAGTTACTCATACGTGCAATTTTAATGAAGGAATTCCAAATATGTACTTCGCAATTTAATGACACATCAGTGGCATTGAACGTTCGGAATATTTATCCTAGAATTATGACACCCAACATGCGATTCATCGTATGATATTTAGACGATGGTAAAGCTTGTAACGAAGCGAAGAAGAAGAGAATGGGGTTAAAATATCTTTGAGATATTTAAACCAAAAATTTTCAAATTACGGCCCATAAATCCTATAAATATCTCTAAATAATATCATACAGAAAAAATTCATAAGTATAGAATCATCAGAATGATGTCATGCATGTTGAACTTCAGAATTAAGAAATCTTATTTACAAAAATTGATCCAAAAAAAAAAAAAAACTGCAAACAAAAATTCACAATGGTAGAACTCTTTCTTTGGGGCACAGTTTTCCAATAAATTGTGTTTATATGCAATTTAATTATCTTTGCCGTTATATTCATATTCATTTAAATGAATTTACTCTTTTTGAATGTAAATACTCATAATAACTATTCTGGAACTTCAGTTAAATTTAACAGAAGCGCTCAACTGGCTTAATCGCACAAATTTAGAAATATATCTAACTTTAACTAACCACAAATAGGCAATATTTCACGGAAAGGTTGGGGGAAATCCTGGATATGTGATAGTTACATTTAAACGGACTACACGTCGTAATAATGAGATAACAATGGCCCTCTTCTCCACACTTAAACTGATAACGAGGCCTTTAATGACGTTATCTAAGTTTGAGCCGGTTGTTTATTATCGCCTTTACTTTGAGAAAGGACGTGAAATCCGGGCTAGTAAATTAAACTGTTCAGAATTTAGTTTTCCAGATAACGTTTTTAAAAAATATTCTGGTGCTACATATATAAATAAGAAAAAAAAATCAGAGAAGCATGGCAGAAAACTTCAGCAAAACACATTAGTAGGAAGCCCCGATTCTCAATAAAATGTTGAGAGGGGAAGTTGATTAAAAATAAAGCAAATATCGAAAACGCATATGCTCCAATGTCCTCCTCAAGCTCTTCTAATGGGATATGATATCAAAAAAATACATAAGCCTTATAAAAACATATAAACAAATTCTAATATCCTATATTTTAGCCCAGTGCCCTAATAAGATTCTATTCAACTTAAACAAATACTCAAATTTAACTACGCTCCATGGATTTCAACCAATGTTCTTAAGTAATCAAAATCATACACTTACTAAGAGCATTAGAATGGATAGTATTTTTTCATAAGCGTAATCATAAAGTACAAACAATACCCGAAAGTTGCATAATCATAAGTAGTAATCATAAGTAGTCAACATTAATGATACATAACTTGAGAAATATAAAAGTTAAAGCAATGTAAGAGAAGATCTTATTAAATTATTTAATGCACAATACCAAGCACATATAAGTAACATACAATACCAAAAACCAAATACATAGTAATGTAAATTTGAATGAGGTTGAGCCTGGCAACTCAAAGACTTAAAAAAAACGAATAATAAATACGAAGAAATAATTTGAAAAATAAATATATCATGGTGAGTAGAATACTACTCGCGCATGAATGGTTGGTTGGTTGATTGGTTGTATTTTTATGGCGCAAGGACAAGTGTCATACCGCGCTGCTCGCGCATGAATGAAAAATAAAATCTGGTGTACCAATGACATCTTCAATGTCTATTTCCAATTTACAGCACGAGAGTATTTTTCTAGTGAATATTTTAAACCAAAAATTGGGCTTACAATCTATTCGGAAATAAGGGCAACGTTTTCATGATTAGCTTTTCACTATTTCCAATTTTTTTTATAAAATTAATGAGTATCATATATTATGAAATTATTTATTAGGAAGTTAGTGTTACATGTTACGAAGTGCATGGAACTGCAACGATTAACTTGGAAAACAAAAACCTTTCACGAAACAATTTATTACATATATAAAATAATTTAATTGAAAAATAATAATTACCTTCAACAAAGAGTTCGGATTGTTTTGGTTTAATAAACATATGTTCTTAACATTTTGAGTAAGTTCTTAACGTTGTCAAGTATGTGATAGTTTTTGATATAGCTGTTGATAGAAAACAAATCTTATGAAATCGGGAAAGAAAGCTGCAATAAAAGTCACCAATTAAACACAAGAAGTAATCTTCTAATAAATGTTTATATTCTTTTATATAACGATGAACTAGTCATACGATAGTCAATTCGTAATAGTTAATTCATGGTCCACTATATAGAACTGTCAATTCGTTTAAGGAGTCACAGGGCCATTGAAATTTCAATAAAATCGATTTTTTTAAACACTTTGGAAAGTCACATCGGATTCTTATGAACGTTTTATGACCAAACACATTTTTTTCCATTATTTCGTGAGAAATTACATGAAACGTAGTCCTTTAAAATATATATTTTAGCGTAAATATATTTTTTCAACGTCAATTTTCTTAAAATGAAGATTTTGCAGATTGCACGCACTATGTCTAGAGAACCAGTTACTATATGAATAAGAAAGTTGGCCATAATTACTAAATTTTGCATTCCGCGTGACGTAAACCTAAAATTTTGAAAATGTATTGGGCATTTTTTTTTAAATTGAATTTTGATAACTAATATTTTCTTAAAATCAATAATTCAAAAAATTGAGTAAATGAAATTTTTAATGTTAAATTTTATTTATTTATTTATTTATTTATTTATTTATTTATTTATTTATTTATTTCTTAGTTTGTCATCCTAAGACACTTGCTTTTCTTTTATGTTTTACTTTTTAATAATTTATGCGATTTCAAAATGAAATTTTAGTAAATTTTAATGTTATTTATTATTATTTTTATTTATTTATTTTTATTTCATTTTTTGGTTTGTCATCCTAAGACACTTACTTTTCTTTATGTTTTTACTTTTTTTAATAATTTATGCGATTTCATTGACCTTAAATCTCGTTCTCACTGCATACATGTTGTAATTTTTACGTTTAAACCTTGACTTACATAATTAAATTTCTAAAATGGAAAATCTCAATTCATATATTTATCAAAACCTGCACATAAAGACAAAATTACATTTAACACATGCTTAAAATTTTTAAGGTTTCTATTGGATATCTTTAATGTTATAAATTTTTAAAAATGGTGCAGTTTTGTGTTGACCAAATACATTCAAAGGTCCTGTGACCACTTAAATTACTGATTAATCTGGAATCTCAAGAATCATTGAAGTCCCATTATCAAACAGCAGGTTGGAGTCCGTGAAAATCGTCCATCATTATTGCATGATGCGTATTTTATCTTATGTTTAGAATTTACTGCGATCCATTCATTCACGTCATCTGTTAATTTTGTTTTAGATCGTCTTCTCATTTTCACTCATGTATTCCTCATCATTTGTGGTGAGATTTCGAAATTCTTCCTACACTTGTGTTCTGCGTATTTCATACGTTTGCTACTTTTTGCTAAATTACAGAGTTTTGATCCTTCATTAGTGATTTCAAAAACCTTGTTGATGCTTTCTTTACCTATCTAGCCTGTCTTCGAGAAGTTCGTTTTTATTTAAAACACCATTTAAAGAATGTGCTATATAGCTCCTGCGTATTCCACGTAGGTATAGATATATGAATGCACTTTGGAGACTAGCATTGCACATGTGAAGTGCATTTCGTTGAATAGCTCTGAAACAAATGAGAACATGTTCTGTAGCTCTCCTTGAAAGATATCCAACCGGTTTGATATTTGGGTAAATGTCATGGTGATTTACATTTCTGCGCATGCGCCTCGCGTCAACTGCCTCTTTATTTAATCTTTTCACAATATCATTATGGTAATGTGAAAAGCTCCTGCATCTAATGCTTCCTTTCTACACAGTAGTACTATTCAGAAAAGCTCGTGAAGGAAGCTTGCATGTGTAAGACCCATTTTACAGCTTAATTTAACCAAGTTGTAAGAAAAGTGTGCTTAGAACGTCATAATAAGACACGAGCTCAGTCCTTGGGCCCAGTCTTCAAATATTGTTTTAGCGTATTGCGTAGTTAATTCTTTTTTATCATATTTTAATTTTTTGCACTAATTTGCTTTGGTTCATCAAATTTTTTCATTATTTTGCGTTTGTTCACTAAATTTTTTGCACTATTTTGCTTTTGTTCACCAAATGTTTTACTATTTTGCTTTTGCTCACCAAATTTTTTGCACTATTTTTCTTTCGTTCACCAAATTTTTTGCACTGTTTTGCTTTTGTTCACCAAATGTTTTGCACTATTTTGCTTTTGTTCACCAAATTTTTTTTTTTAAGTTGCACACAAGTTTAATCGGCTTTGAATCTTGATTTATTTTCCAGAGAAATTCCCTCTTCTCAATTAATCGTAACTAAATAGAAATTATTGAATTGCCTTTTACTTTCATAGCCTCAATTCCAGGAAAAAGGATAATTTAAAATCGAGACCAGTTTTCCTTTCTGTAGAAAAATATTTTTCCAATTTGTGCTTCTTTGAGCCTCTTTCTGTAGATTTTGATAAAATCCTTTATAAATTGAAAAACAAAATGAAATTCCTAAAACTATTTTAAAGTGAATTCGTGTGAGCCAATATATTACACTCAAAGTCGTATAGAGCCAAAAAAACTCGTCCTCTGTTCTTTTAAACTTGGGAAATCCATTTGCGAAAATTCTCTCTTAACCCAAAGGGAACAAAATCTCATCCTCTTTATAATGACCACCTCCTTATATAACACAACCATTATAATTAAGTTTCTGGCAAATAAAAAACACAGGAGAAAAAATTTTCAGGAAAAAATGCAATATTCACTCCCTGCTTTTTTAATTTACAATTTAAAAATTTCAGAAATAAAGCTAATAAAAAGAGGTACAGAGAGATTCAAGGCGCAAAATCTAATGAAACAAAATATACACAAAACTAAATTTTAATATTGAAGACGTTCTTACTGAACTTTAGCCTATTAAATTCTTTAATGTTATATTTGACAACCGTGGAAAATAAAATATCATTTTCAATATTGTTATCAATTTAATTACATATTCGACTTTTTTGACCGTACATTTTGCTTAATTAAATAAAAATAATTTTATAAACCTCTCTCTGTCTGTCTCTCTCTCTCTCTCTCTCTTTTTGCGATTTTATAAATTGTTTTTAGAAACTCTCTTTATGAAACAGGATATTATTTGGTGATTTTATAAAGAACGGAAATGATTGTTTTTCTGAATATGGGAATGCTAAATAGCAGAAGGCCCAATTTTTCATGAATTTAAAAATTCATGAGGTCTCCAATCATATTTTGGTGTTTTCAAAAGAGGGCATTTTATCATACGCTAAGAGTCAATGACTAATATGTTAACGAATTGAATATTCAATCCATATGTTAATCAATCGAAATGGCAATTGATAAGTTATCCAATCGAAGTAGTAATTAATAAATTACCCAATCGAAAGGACGATCTACTAATTTATCGAGCGAACATTTAATTCAGTAATTCATCCTGTCAAAACATTAATCAGGTAAATAATCGACTCATTAATTGATATTCCATTCAGTTAACGTTATTGGCTATTAGTTGAAGGTAGATATTATTTTTAAACATTCTATGAGTTACAAATAGTAGAATATTATACCGCATAATCAATAGATAATGCAGGATAAATGTAGAATAAATATTGATAAATAATGTAGGATAGATGTTAAATGGTATGCAAAAAACAAATTTTAAAAACACATAAACACTAATTTAGTAATAAAATTTCTCTATTTGGAAAAATGTTTAAGAAGATGAGAGACAGATAGTTAAATAAACAGAATATTTAATTAACGTATTAACTGGGTTTCTGTATTATAACAAGAATAAACTAGAGTTAATTAAATTAATTAACCTAGAGTTAGTTCTTCAAAGTAAAAAATAATTTTTCTCACAATCTATTGAGAATTGTGTTTGCGAGAAATTTCAAAACAATCGTAAAGGCCTGAAGGGTTATCGATTCGTTGCTCGAAAATATCGATACGATTGAAAGATCACCATCAATTATCGATTCAAGATTTCGGCATAAGAGTGTTGCCACATTGCAATTTGAAGATTGAATATATAATATATAACCCAATATTTTAAAAAATTTGATAATTCAAACAAGTGACGATATCGATGGTAAGGGTAGTTTACTAATTCAATTTCTTCCAATTATATTATATTGCCTTTATTAATGATTGAGTTTTCTTCATTAATGAACATCTTGTCTACATTAATCATCACCATTCACGTAAAACGCGTTACAGATACATTTTGCAAACACACATACATTTGCTTACTCCTCCCAATATTACACAATAACAAAACCTTTATATGAGCATTTAAATACTTATATACATGAATCTTTTCAATTTTGAATTTTTTTGCAGATTCTTGAAATTACAATATTATTCTCCAATTGGCTTGCGATAGTATATGCTGAAAAGTTGAGTTTTCAAAATTATTGATGGGCTTAGACTACACGTGCTTATTAGTGTGTGTGTGTGTGTGTAAAAACGGATTTCACACATTTTTTGTGACATCGTATATGAATATATACGTGCATTTATATTGTACATTATTTTAATGCATGTTGATTACTATTGGATAATTAAAGTGGTGTACATTTTTAGTTGTAAGGCTTAGAGCTATCAGAGGTCAACTTACTCAATAGCATTCTATCCATCGAATGCAAAACGAAAAACTAATCCATTCTTAGAATATTTCTCCTAATGAAAGGGAACCTTCAACTAGATCTACGTCGATGTATGCTTATAAGGTTTTAAGTGAGATGGGTTCGCGACGATATTTGCTTGGCACCACTTGCTTCGAAGCGGTATCGCCAAATATGACACCCACTTCTCCTCTAAAGTCATGCGAGTAGTTTAGTACTCATTAAATAATACCTGAATCAGTGGATGCTTAGTGGGGGCTCGACCCCCCTCCCGACTTAATGATGTCAGACTCTCGAGAAACCACCCTAATATTAAAAGGGTTTAATCAGTATAATATAAATAATTTTAAAAACAATAAGACAAGAATAACTGTCTGTTCGAAACGTAATTTTAAAAAAATAAGCAAACAGCGCCAAATCAAAACTTGCACCAAGCCAACACACTTAAAACCTCTGAAGTAACACCAACCCTGGAGATGTCAAGTCCCACCATACGGTTAAATTGGATATGGAACCCATTCTTCCGAGAGGAAACACCTTCTATATCATAAATAAATCTATCTTATGTGCAGACTATAAATAACATTGATGGAAAGTTGCATTAATGTTTTTACCATTCTAATTAGTATCGATTACGATCACATAATTTCTCTGACAATTACAAACACGAGTAAATGTGGGCGAGCGGGAAAGCGGTTGAAAATTAATTGTTTATTCTTAATGAATTCGCAGGTTAACGAAGGGTTGCAGCCTTCCCTAAGCAATTATCGAGATCTCTAGAGTCTTCAACGGCTTGTGACAGGCCAATGATAGGAGATTACTATGATAGATAATTCTTTAAGATATCTCATTTCTATTGTAATTGCGCGAGTGAAACGAAATTTTCTGTGAATGGTATTAAATTCCCTCATCAAACCGACGCAATTATGGAAAAGATTGCGAACTGGAACAAGCCGATCACCAGAAATGAATGGATCAAGAATACTTAACCTCCATGGATTTTCCATTGTTCAAGAACCCGTTAGAAATACCTTGTGGTTTAAAATGAATTCGAAGAAATTGATTAATTCTCTGCAAGCTGTCGTCAGAATTTTATTGCAATTGTTAGAAATTAATGGACCTTTACAAATTTTGCTCTAAACGCAATAATCTCTAAACTGTACTTTCGAAAAATGTAACACGGACACGATCACTGTTTAATTGTTTGATTGTTTAGATATTATAAATACTGTATCTTTAATTTTTACATATTCATGATTTATTCGATACTATTATAGTATATTTATTTTAACTACAAAAATATAGTAAGCATGAATTACTTTCCAAACTTAGAATAAAGTTCAAGTTGAAGTTTCCGTACCATATGGTATCAAACTATATACTGCCATATACGTTTATTACAATATAAATAACTACATATGGTATATTTATATATTTTTATACAACATACGTATAATATATGTAATCAGTGGCGTAACATCACTTTAAAAGTGGGGCCCCAACTTTAAGGGTGCACCATTCCCTCCCCCACCTTGAATCATAAAGTCACAACACATATATCATCATCATTGTCATTATGATGAGATATACAGAACTGCGACTTTTTTTATTCGATTGAGGGGGGGTGGCCTACACTTGGAAATGACCCACATTTTACCTTACTCTAGGCCATTGTTATATATGCATGCGTATATATATATATATGGCCTGCAAAAGGGTTGCTGGTATCTAACTGGAAGGAGACCCACACGCTGAATGTATGTGACGATGTGTGGAACCGGCCGGGCCAGTAACCTAGTGTCCTACCCCGCCTTCAAGTGGTGCAGGCTGAGCTTTCTATCCAAGAGGCAAATTAATATTTGCTGCACGGATGGAAAGGCGGAAGGGGAGGGCTAATTCACCAACCCGTCTAGCCAGCGTGGTGAAATGATGGCTAATTCCTCCAATATGCTAATACACCAAAAACCATGGCCCCTAGTCTCCAGGTGCTGGAGTGCTCCTGATCAAGGCAGCGGTCAGCGTGGCATGAAAGCAGGGGGTGCTAAGAATCACTGGAATGGCCCAGGCTGCCGTTTGTTATTGACCTTGGCAACGTATAATGGACGATCCCTTGCTTCTGAAGCAAAACTTCAAGAATTGGAAGAAGAACTTGACAAGATCAAATGGGACATTGTAGGACTCAGTGAAGTTAGAAGAAAAGGTGAAGAGTTGGTGGAACTTAAAAGTGGACATTTGTTTTATTATAGAGGAACGGAAACTGGAAGAACAAGTGGTGTTGGCTTCTTAATCAACAAAAGAATTAAAGACTACCTTCTTGAAGTCGAAAGCACGTCAGATCGAGCAGCGAGGCTCGTTGTTCAACTAACCCAGCGATACCAACTTCAGATAGTACAGGCATATGCACCAACATCAAGCCATACCGACGAGGAGGTTGAGGAATTCTATGAAGAAATCAAACAGCTACATACCAAGGGGAAACAACACATCAAGCTCATCATGGGAGATTTTAATGCAAGAATTGGACAACAGGAACAAGGAGAGACATCGGTTGGTAAATACGGATACGGGGAAAGGAATGAACGTGGCGATCAACTCATAGAATTTGCCGAAGCTGAAAATCTTAGCATCATGAATTCATTTTTTAAGAAGAAACTACAAAGAAAATGGACATGGAAACACCCCAATGGAGGAACCAGCGAAATTGACTATATACTGGCAAACAAGAAATCAATTATTGAAGATTGCAGCGTACTGAACAGATTTAATACTGGAAGTGATCATCGAATGGTGAGATGTAAAATGCACTTAAATACTAAACTAGAAAGGCAGAAGCTCATTAGGAAACAAGTATGTAAGAGGGTGGATTTAAAGAAATTAAAAGAAAATACCGAGGCATTCAAGTTGGAATTAAAAAATCGCTTTTCTGCACTGGAAGGACTTATTGAAGAAGTTGACATCTCAGAAGCAAATGAAAACATTGTTAAGACAATAATTGAAACTGCTGGGGAAATTGGTGGTGTAATATGTAAAAAGCAGAATAGCAAATTATCTGAGAAGACGAAACAACTCATGAAAAGGCGAAGACTTATGAAGGTGGACAATCAAAATACCAGTTGCAAGATCGAGTATGTAGAACTTTGCAAAACTTTGCGCAAAAACATGAAAGAAGATATAAGAAAATTCAATTGTGAGTTAGTAAGGAAGGCCATTGAAAGCAACAAGAGCCTTAGGGTTGTTAAAGGGAGTTTGTCTATTGGGAAGAAACACATCATTGCATTAAAAGGAGAGGATGGCACTGTAACAAGAAATAGGGAAGAAATACTTAGAAGAGTTGAAGAATTCTACAAAAAACTATACGAAGGAAACAGTGAATTAAACGAAGACA
>QLNU02004588.1:0-24057 GCA_006491805.2 Dysdera silvatica | reverse complement strand
AGCTGATAAATTGGAATAACAAGGGAATAAAAATAAATGGTGAATATTTAAATCATCTGCGGTTTGCTGATGACATTGTTATTTTTTCAACGAACCCATCAGAACTCCAAGACATGGTACAGGAGCTCTCAACTAGAAGTAAAGAAGTTGGACTCAAGATGAACCTACAAAAAACTAAGATCATGTTCAATAATTTCGTAGAGGAAACAAAAATACAAGTTGACAACATTGAGCTAGAAATTGCTGATTCATATATTTACCTTGGCCTATTGCAAGAAGAACTGATCAACGATGGACGACAGAAATTCTGAACTGGATACCAAGAGATCATCAAAGACCTAGAAAACGTCCTCAAACTAGATGGATGGGTGGATGAAATAAGAAAACATGTTGGGGTGACATGGAAGCGAATTGCTCAGGATAGGCTCTCTGTGTTATTTCCATAAACACTTTAGATTCCGAAAAACTACTTTTCCGCAAAAATAAAATTTAATTTTAAGATTAAAAGACAATGGTATATGCTTTGGAGAAAAATTTAATTAAGAGTGATAAAAACCACGTGGGATACCAATGGAAGAGATTCAATTAACCTCATGCTGATCTTTTATCTTCGCTAAAAATAAATTGTACAATTCTTATTTTCAGTAATAGAATTTAGAATGAAAGAAATTCCAATTCGCCTGGGAATGTGTATTATTCGATTAACTGTTAAAATGGGAAGATTCTTATTGTGCTTTTATTTCCTGGTATTTCTAAAATTAAGAATTGCAATTAAGCTAAGAAGATTGGATTTAACTATGAGAAAATCTGAAAAGTTGTATAAAATTTTAATGACTTTAGACATACCGATAGAATGTTTCAAGCTAATTCCCCATTTAATACATCCAGCCGGCAAAATACGAAATTGTTCTCATTGAGATTTGCTTATCTCTCTTAAAAGGATATAATTATCTGAGGAAGTATATAATTTTAAATATTTAATTTCCTCTCACCCTCGCATTTATTTCTATAACATGCGAAAATATTAATTGCATGTACGGGATTAGGATGTTACTGAAAAATACAATATTATAGGTTTAAGATTCGAATTGCAAAATAAAAAATTCCGTCGGCTAAAGTGTTTCAAGCCGTGTTTCTGAACGCGCTAAACTTATTAATATCAAAAATATATGATAAAAAACAAACAATTTCATTATTTTCAATTTTTAATTATCTTCTAACTATATTTTAATATTTCGTAATAAATTAATAGTTAAAATCCAATGGTTAGCATTCTCTCTTATTTTTTCTTCTTCATCTCTCTTCTTTTAACTAGATTCTTTGTTTTTCCTTCTTACTTTCTACTTTTATATATTTGTAAATTTTCAATAGCCCTCAATATAGTAGAGTCCCGTTAATCTGAATTGATTCAGACCGAAACCTGTACGGATTAACGAATTTTCAAATTAACTGAAATCTTTACTATAACACTTACTGAAATCTAAAATTATTTTGTGTGTATTTTGTGTGCACGCGTGAAAGATAGCAGACAACGCCCGGGCAGCAGAAAATTTCCTTTTCCTTTATAATAAATTTCAATTAAAAACAAATTACACACAAACGCAGTTTAATTTGAGCAGGAGATACATTTTACAATTGTTTCGGTGGAAAATCAAGCGTCCACCATCGTCAGAAAATTTATCAGGACAAATTTTCTGCGTTCGTGTGTAATTTGCGTTTGCGTTTGTGTGTAATTTGCTTTTAAATATTAATTTGCGCAGTGTATCGCTTATATTTTTCCCAAAATTTCAATTAGTTGTCAATACACGCTGTTTGTTTGCATCGTATCAGCCGAATGAAAAAAAATGCGTCGGATTAACCGGATTTTTGCATAAGCGAGGTTTGGATTATCGAGTCTCTCTCTCTCTCTCTCTCTCTCTCTATATATATATATAAAAATTCTTAGTTGCCTCCCCATTCTTTGCTCTCCACACAACTATAAATACTTTCGATTCAATATGCTGCTTTCTAGCTCTCCGTCACTCTCTCTTTTGTCCATATTTCTGTTGTACGTTTTATGCACCAATTTCCACACCAACTCTTTATAATTTTCTATTTCTTCTCTCTCTCTTATTATTATTTCTTTGCAAATATATGAAACAATTTTCTATATTTTTATGTTAATATTTTTAGTGCTAATAATTTTAATCTCAATTATTTTCATATTTTAAGAACCACAGAAAAATAACAAATTAATAATGATGAAGCTCCTCTTTAACCTGTTAACCGGGGAATAAAATTTTGTGAAACTCGTTTCACACTGGGGACTTTTTTTCACAGTGATAAGTAATGTCATCACACCATCACGCTAGGATTAAATATATAAGAACTACATAAAACGTAATGCGTTCAACATAATACGGTTAATTTTAATGACGAAAAATGTCATTCGCATTTTGGTAGTCTTCTGGGCATGACGAAAAATGTCGTCATACCCAGTTAACAGGTTAACGGAAATCTCTCAGATACGATCACCTCGCTTTTATGGTCAGATAAAAAATTCCCTGGCAGAAATTGATCTACAATAATGTATTTCAAACTCCTGCTTAGCGTCACCCTCAGATACGGACGCGGGCTCTGTTTTCATGATTCATTCCATTGGGCTAGAAGCCCTGTATGGAAAAAATACTGATATGAACTTCGACCTTCACGAGGTTTTTCACGTCAGGAAACTAAGGATAAACAGGATAAGAGCTAAGGAGAATTTTTCCTCCCATTAGCAAAGAGTAGCAATTGACTCAGATTCGGCGATTTAAATTATTAATGCTTAGAAAAGACTTCCGTAATAAACAAATCATGTAGTTACATACTGAACTAAACTAATAAACAATTAACAACACAGAACTTCCGCAGTTCAAATTTATTATCGCCGTTTATTCGACTACCACAGAGATCCTGTAAGCTTCCACCAAACGGCTATTGATCAAAATTTTTCCCAAGACAAATAAATTTTAATATTTAACGTTTTGGCTTATAAATTTGTGAGTACCTCCGTAGCCGGCAATGGCTAACTGGATGGTAACCGGCAGTCTGTAACTGCGCATGCTCATGGACTTCATTTTAAAATGAGTTTAAAACGGCGGCTAAAGGGGTTTGTATGTGTTTGGCGATTTATTGTGTATTTGGCGCCACATTCAATTTTTGCATTTCTATGGTAAAGTGAACAAACACCGCTTACAAGAATCACGTTTGTTTCGCTCCTTTTGATTCTTATATGCAATTGATTCTTAAATTTTCCTGACCTATAAAAATTGAAAACTAATAAGATAGATAAAACTACATGGACACTGGCCTAAAGGAGCCTACGTTTTCATTTTTTTATAAATTAAAAACAAATCAAAAGGTAGGGTAAAATAAATTATATTTTTATGTCCTACCGATGCCTTTGGCTACCCTTTTATAGCTTCAAGATCTTGAAAATGGTATTTGAAATAATAAGGAAAGAGAAATATTCAATTCAATTCAAATTTTATTCGGCACACTTTCAAATATGTAAATAATATTACATATATTTTACATCGATTATATACATGGTGAGTTTAATTAACCGCATCTCCGATACATTTTTGAAATCCTAATGTTATTATCAGCCTATTTACAAATCATTGTTGTATCGAAAAATGGAATTTTTTTTTAATTTTTTCGAGCGGACCATGTTTGTTGATTCAGCCAATCATGGGTTAGGGGAGGCCAACCTTCTTTTCAAGATTACACGCCCACTTGGCGAGATATTTTGACTTGTAGAGCCAAATTAGTATAAGATTTATTACGGCAGTATATTTTATGACGGAAAAAAAGGTTTAATTATTGGTTTTATGACTATTCAACACAGAATAGACTGAACGGAATGATTTCATATTTTGGCTAGAAACTGATTACGCATATAATAAATTGGGTAGAAGTGAATTGTAATCTATAGCATTCGCCAAGAAAGCTCGCTAAATTCTTAAATGCAATTTTCAAAAAAAAAAAAAAAAAAAAGTTTGGCTGACATTATTTCGCGAAAACATTCACTTGCCGGATTCAAAATAAAATGAATGCTTCTCTTATGCACGAATTGAATTGCAACTTGCAATGTGATTATAAAAATTAAAGTAATTTGTTTCCTGCTATAACTTTCAGAAATAAAATAAAAAGAATATAGAACTTCAATTTAACGAATAGAGAAAAAAATAACTTTACAGCTACTTCAAAATCTAATACGTTTAAATTTAACAAGTTAACGCCAGTTCTGTGTTACTGAATATATTGTAAACTTTTAGAATACACACCGCGTTCGCTTTTTCACATTTTTCGACCAACTAGCTACCTCGCCACGTGTTGCCAAAAAGGTTGCAATTGGCTCTATTTTAACTACCTTTTAATATTTAATTTCTCGATTTCCATGGGAATATAGCTGCTAATTTTCATACATTAAGGATTTTAATGTGTCTACATTAAGCTCAATTAAATTCGTTAGATTCGGCATGTGAGCTCCGAGGAAGTGGGGGAGGGGTTACTTGTGAGTTTTCCTGATTTTCTCAGTCTGTAATGTAAATACGAGCCAATCTCCTAAAAATTCCTCCAATGAGGCAATCCTCTCTATCTCTCCAAGGGGGGCCGGTGCTTACACGCTTCCCCCCATCTTTCCAAATCCTGTAATAACTTGAGAAAAGCAAGAAAAGTTGAATATTATATTCAAATTTAGCCTTCTTATAAAGACCGAAGTATAGGAGGGGGCAACATAGGGTGAAGTCCAGGCCCCCACCACACGTAGTTAATAGGCAACGTATTTTTGTACGAGAAAAAGAGGAATCTTGACTTTGTGCCAGTGGAACTCGTAACGTGTCTTATGTTCAGTGTATCTATTGGATAAAGTGAAAGAAAATACAATGTTTCAGTAACGTACGCAAACATTTTATAAGGGGTTATGGGTGTACTAAGAGGTGGGGAGAGTTTCGGCAATCAAAATTTAATTGTATACAGGAAAATGGAAAGTCAATGGGGTTATGACTAACCCCTGCTCCCGGTGCTATTACAAATAGTTTTTATGTTACAACTACCAAATGTTCAGGGCCGGACATTAGCTGAAGCCATTCCTCTCTCCCCCAAAACCGAGCAGTTTTTAAACACAAAAAGATAAAAATATTACTACTGCTAGGTTGTACAAAAAGTGCGCACGAACTTACTTTACAACTTTGTAATAATTTTATGAAAGACGCTGATTGGAGCGGAGCTTGCCTACCCTCTACCCACAAAAAAAATAAAATTAATTGATGAGCTTCGGAACCATTGATTAGTTGTAATGTCATCAATCAGATAATAACAATTATTAACGCTGTATTAGGGTAAAAGGTCACTAAATTAAAAATTTACAGGACGGTGCATAAGCATTCCCAGAAAGTGGAAGGGGGTGAGGTTTATTTCAACCCACAATCCAGAAAATTAACCATGTTAAAAAAAATGCACGTTAAAATCTAGGCGATGGAGGTCAAATCCTCGCGACCCCCCACCCTCTCACCGTTGGGATAGGCAAATGGGACGATGTCTAAACGTTCTCTAGTGCATAATTTTTAAAAACTGAGGTTTTTTATATTTATTAATTAAGGAGAGATTTAAAAAATAGCGATATGCCGCCAATTCTAATAAACTGATCATTCTCGCGCGTAAGAATATTGTAAATTTTATTTTCGTTGTTCATAACACGGTGAAGATAACTTGCAAAGTCGCCAAATTGGGCTTACCCTTTCGCTGATAGTATAGAACCAATGAAAAGGTTATCTCGTAAAAATAAACAACCCAGTAGTTTCTCGATAGCGCCTATTGGTGAAACTGGTCCAATCAGTGAACAGATAGTTATTTCAAAAACGTTTCTCTAGTGCGATGGATTAAACTCACCCTGTATAGCATAACAGTAATATGCCTGGATGACACGGGGAAAACCTAAGGTTTTACAAAGCCCATGTCACCCATAAATTAAAAATAATTAAAAAGTATATTGAGGTAACAAATACTGAAAATAAACCAAATGTTAATAATACTCGATCAGGGAGGAAATTTAAAAATCAAAATATACCAACAAACATGGGTTCAGGTAGTATAAATTATTATGGTATTAAGATGTGGAATGCAATAAAAGAACGAATTAAAAATTATTGCATCACAGACTGGATTTAAAAATAAATGAAAAAGACTAATTATAACAAATGAAATTTAAGCTAAGATAGGGAGAGAAAGAGAGAGAGGGGGGTGAATTAACCTTGGGTTTTGCTACGCTTCCTCCATGTGCAGAAATAACAAACCAGTAACATAGAAAATAAAAATTATTGTATTATATTATAAATGATTGAAATATAATAGTACGGCTACTTCAGAACGACCACTCTCTTTTGCAGTCACCCCCTTTTTTTTAAGGCCAAATTTTTCTATCCGGCGAGTGACCGCTATTGAGGGGTTTCACTACATAATCATCGTCTTCTATTCTTCTTATTTTTCCTCCAAATTCGAAATTTGCGTATACGGAACTAAATACAAATTAAACTAGCGTCACAGTTTTGAATACAATGTTAGTTTTCGATGATATTCTGAAAAATAAAAATCCCAATTATCGAATTTTACGGTAGTTAGTATAAGCTTCTACATTTAAATGAATTTTTAAAGAAGCTTTCTTGTGTTACGAATCCACCATGGACACAAAGAGAGAGAGAGAGAGTCATCTGAAAAACAATAATCTTGTGCTCAAAATCCATTTTCTCTTGAAACAAACTTTTCGTTTAGAACTTCGAATAGCAAATGGATATAAAGTATGTACATCTAAACTTTACGACACAAGCTGAAAGTGTTTTTCCGATGGAAACAAAACTGAGACAAATACAAAAATGCGATTTTCCATCTGCTTCTTCCCAGAAATTAAATATGGCGACGGGAGAAGGTAGAGGAAGGGTAAAAGAGAAATCAAATACACATATTGGAGCTTTCCTGTTGCTGGTTATTTGGACCCTTCTCTGAAACGATTTTCTCAAGTATCGATATGTTATATTTTCAGCATTTTTCAGTTATGTCGCCAAGTTTGAATTTGCTCCGTGAAGAAGAAAAAAAGTCATATTTTGCACATATGGAATGAGAACGTAAATTTATATATAAATATAAAAGCATTTAAATTGCTCTCAAGGTTGTAACTTCTCAATAGTTAAACACTTTTTCACCTCATAAAATAATACGACTTTTCCAGAAGCTAAACAAGTTGTCCACCATATCAAAGCAGCAATTGCTATTACATAACAAGACATTTTGAAAGAGTTTTCTGTTTCTTCATCAAAAAATTTCTACCGAATTCAAAAGTGGCTAAAAATAGAGAATGGCCAACCTAGTTGTGGAAATAAAACCTGGTATTAGCCAACAAAATCCAGGATTCCGATTGCTATGGACGCGGATGAATCTCAATCTATTCAACTCGCTTCAACTTCGTAGGAAAATGACAAATCAACTGACAAGCTAAGTCCTACTTTATCCTTTGCGAAGTCAATAATTTTCTCCAACTCTGGTTCTTTTGCTTCACAAAGATCCTAACACAAATCTCTGGAAAGAATCTTAGAGACATTCAATTTCAAAATGAAAATATCAAGAGACAAGAAAAGTCGTTCTTTGAAAACAAACCTCTAACTGCAAAAAAGATACCTCGACAATTAATTGCTATTTCCATATTCGCTTTGCATCTAACCACAATCTTTTGTCCTCATTGCTTTCCGGGGAATTTGCGTAATCCATATATTTCGCAATATATAACATTAGGTGTAAATGCGTGCACGTTATGAATCAACTCTTGTAAACATGGCAGCTGTATCTTCTCCCCTAACCATTCCTCCAGTCCTGCTTTTCGATTTATCTTTTATTTTTCCATCTTCATCTGATTTTTTTTACAATACTATGCATTACAATCAGTCACCCAATTAGGGGAGGCTTAACCCACGACCCCCCCCCCACGAAGATAAAATTTAGCCTCGCCTTGAGAAACAAAAATTACAACTGAATGCTATCTATGTATATGACCTGTCTTTAGCATCCCGTATATCGAAGCCGGCTACGTCTATAATTATACCATAATATACAATATACAGAATTCATTTTTGAAATTTGGAATTTTAAATTTCAAAATGGATTTAGCGAGCGATCATATACAGGGAGAATTTTCGTGGGTCAAAAGCTCCTCGTTATATAAAAGATTATTCTTAGCAGGGTCGTAGCCAGGGGGTGGTGTGGAAGGCTCACGCCAGGGGTGAAGGCAAAGAAGGGCGTTAAATCGATTGAAATAATTCACAGGGAAGAATATGTCCGTGGCTGTGGGGGTACATTATCATTTAACTACAGTGATGATTCTTAGACAATTTGCAATTTGTGGATGAGAACTCCCAATAGAAATCTTGTTCTTAACATAAGGTAATATTGATCTATTATTGTTTTCTTTCTGAGTGTATTTAGTACAGTTTTGTGAAGAACCCATCATGAATTGATAAAACGGCAACGCAGTTGTGCCTCCCGCAGTCTTATCTGTAATGATCATACATATACCTCATTGATTTGAATTTTTTTCGAAAACTCTACAACAGATGGTAATTGCGTCTACTGAAATATTAAAAACAAATTGTTAATAAGTATATTATATGTTTCTACGCACTAGACTTTTCTGAAATTATGAGAGACTCATAGCTTGGGGAATAGTGCTATAAACGTTTCAAAACCTCTACCAGAACCTTACAGGATTTTCGTCAAATCTCGAGTAGAGAATGGCCATATAGTGTCATTCTATGTGGGCGGATTTTCTCAGATGGATATTCCCAACCCATGGGTATATAAACTTAGAACTTTCACTCACCTTTTCTTCATTCTGCCTTCACCCAATGAAGGGAATAGCCGACTCCCGAAACGTTGTGTTTATGAACCTTAAACTAGTGTTGAAATAACAGTTGTCACAGAATTGCTTAGTGAAATTCTATATTGTTATGTTAAATATATTAGTGTTAAATGTTTTTAAATTCTTCTTTAACTTCTAAAAATGCATCGTAAAAATGATTTAAGACAAATCAGGTAGCGGTTTAATAATATATTAAATCCTTCATGACGTTTCATTTGGGATACGACCCACATCTTAACGTAACAGCCATACTAAGGTAATATCCACAACCATGCGTATGGGGAGTCAAACTCGGCATTAGGCGGCCATACACATTACGATTTACCGAAGGGCAATAGGTGGAAGCAGGTGAAACGGAGGGCTCGTGTGAAAAAAACGTCGTTTTTATGGGCCTCAAGGCTGGTCAAAGCAAGAGCGAAAAACCAACCTTTCGGCCTCAAAAAGAAATGGCAATGCCAACAAAACCGAGCGTGTGTGGGCAAACAAAGGAAATCTGGTCGGCTAGTCGCCTACGGTAAATCGTAACGCGTGTGGACGCCTTTAGTGAGATAAGAGGAAGTAGGAATGGAGGAGGGGAAGAGGAATGTATCAAATCGTTCATTGGTCCATTCAGTGGCTGATGTGGCACATCCGTATTGGAGAAGAGATGTAATTAGAGAAAGGCAGTGGGAGGTAATATGAATTTTTTCCCGCCTTGCAATACATGATCTTCTGCAAGGACTGGTAACCTGCGCATTTTCCACATTTACATCGAGTCATTAAATGCGAACTAGATTGTTATTACCCACTCAAATTACGCTAAGTAAGTTGTTACTTTCATTGTGCTCAAGCCATCGTAGGAGGAAATCCGGGAACTTACCTCTTCAGCGTAATTCTTACTCAATTAGTGTTTTAAAATGAACCAGACTTCATTAATTTAATTGTTTGTGAACATACGTACCGCGTCCTCCGCGCGATAGCTAACTTTGAATTAGATTCGCATTACTGAAGTTTTGGGCCACATAATCTTAACTATGCTGCTTCTGAATAACCAACAGACGAATAGCATATGTATGCTAGGATATATTATTAGGGAAACTATGATTTCCACGGCCATGTAATTCGGCTCATAATATTTCAAATAGCTGTATCAACCAGTAATAATTAAACATGCACTGAAAAGGTGAATCATTATGCAAAAACTACGATTCATAATGAAAACCAGTGCTAACGGAGTTAAATTTAATACAAACAGTTTACGATTATTTCAACAGCAATGGCTGCCTTTTTCGAAACCTGACGGTCTGACTGGAGTACGATTATATGTACTCCCTCAAATTATTCAAAATCAATGCACGTAAACGTGGAACCCGTGCTGCCATCTATCGTCACCCTGACAAAAGACTTTTATAAACATTAGGACGAAAGTTACTGAGACAAGGATCATTCACAACCCTGTACCGTTGAGATAAATGTGCAGGACTTCAAAAAAGTCCAAATCTGAGGTATAATTAACTTTAGTGGTGAATTTGGCCTCTTCAGAATTCAAACTTGTGTTCAAAATGTCAACAGTGTTTAGCTATGGCCGACTTTTGAAGCTCTTGGTTCCGAATATAGTTTCGGTGCGCCTTTAAGGCGAAATGAAAGAGTCCTACGTGTCTATTGATTATAAAAAATTGCACATTGGCACTGGATATTATAAATACCGCAGTTGGCAACGTCTGGGAGTGGGTCCTTGAGTTGTGAAGTACCAATCCCATATGTGGGTCCGAACACGACACAGAAATTGAATTTACAAAGAATTGCGGCAATTTTGTTAAAAATGAGAGGTAAAAACGGGATCGTGTTTTTCATTGTTAATCGTAGTAATTAAACAGTTGCATTTTAAATGTTTGGTTCACCACCAGGTAGAGTCGTTCTTCCCAGGGATGTGCAAAATTTGTCCTACACCTTCGCGGTCAAACCCAACAACGGCCGCA
Organism: Dysdera silvatica; assembly: GCA_006491805.2. Lineage (NCBI taxonomy): Eukaryota > Metazoa > Arthropoda > Arachnida > Araneae > Dysderidae > Dysdera > Dysdera silvatica. The sequence continues at coordinate 13,170 of QLNU02004588.1, read as the reverse complement.
GACAAATTACTACATTATTCTATTCTAAACAAAGACAACATCATAGATCTTTGTTTTATATTACGAACATAAAAATTAAACTATAGTTTTCTTATGCATGAAACTGTTTAAAATATATATCTGTAGATATAAAAGCAAATGCTGCACACCTACAAGTTTACTTAAATAATATTAAATGCAAGGGCAGAGGTATAATTTTTCCACCTTGGCGGCCAACATCTCAGGAAGGGTTCTGATTAGTTCTTTCTCTTTTTTGGGGGGTTAGCAATATGGAGTATAAAGAAAACAGCAATACATAAATTTCAAACAATTCAAAGGAGTGTGGAAAGGTCTAAAACACTAACTGCTCGCTTACGATTTTATTGATCAATTTCTATTCAAAACGACGAACGATTGATTGATTATCTTCGAAAAGAGTCCAGATTGAGGGACTGAAATTTTTGCAAAATACAGTATACTTGTATCCTACACTCATTAGAAAATTTTAAACAAGAAATTTCAAAGTTGCTATGTGGAAACGATTTCAAAATGGTTCTTTTCTCGTGTGATAACAGCAAATACAGTTATTGTTAGCGATAGATTGGGATCGTGAAATTCGATCAGAGCAAATAATCGAAAGAAATATTGTCCCATTCTCGGGTGGTAAGTGTTCTATTCAGCTAAGTAAGCACAGGGAATAGAGGTAGGATCATGTTTTCCACATTAAAAGGAAATATAGAGAAAGATGTCCAACGAAGAAAATATAAAGAGATCCATTTCCTGAGGTACTAGCCTTTCTATAACATATTAAAACAAGCAAGGCAATTCGACGCACAACTACGCAAGCAAGATTAACAGAAAGAACGCTAACATCGCTGATTGCTACTTATAGATATTAAAACATATTCCATACAATTTTTATATTCAAAGTTGTTTTATAATTTCCTACCTAGAGAAAGCAAATAAGGAATTTAATTTGTGTCATGGTCTATATGTTATAATAAGAGATTTGGTTTGACTAATACAAATTTATCTCAAATCGAATTCTTCGGTTTGGTTTTCTATGAGTCGTGCTTGCCATAAATATATATAATTATTAAGAATGTTTAAATTTTCACTTGTTAACTATTTTGACTGCTGATGTTCACAAGGCTGAGGAAAGGAAGGAAAATTTATTACATAAATAACAAGACCAAGATAAAGAATGTTCTCATTTTTTCATTTTCCAATAAGCGAGTTCACTTCGTTTAGATTTATTGAAGTTATTACATTTTTTAAAAATATTTTTATGTTATTAAAACTAGCGATGATTTTTTTAAAAATTTTAACTGCATATTTTTATATTAATGAAATGAGTGGAAAATATATTTAATAAATAAAATAATAAAAATATGGTTAATTAACAAAACAAAATTAAAAAAAATAATTCTCAATGTCTCCAGTTCGGGTTTGGTTAGTTAATTTTACCGACAGTTACTGAAATTAAAGCATTTGCAAAATTTTGGAAGTAAAAAGTTCGTTGAGTATATATGCATCGCATTGCCAGAGAATTACAATTTTTGGAGTGCTTAAATTTCAAAATCCAATATTCCGAAACAATGTTTCGGAGGTAAATTTTGAATATTAAATTCTGTCTCACCGGGCTCAGAGATGTATACTCCCTTTCGTTTTCTCCTATATTTGTAAAGAGAAAATCGAAAATATAGGTGCATGCGGGTTAATAGAAAAATGAATAAAAGTAATTTGTATCTTGATAAAGTGATTGAAGGGTGCAAAGCCGTAGGATTGAAAAATATAACCCCAAATTTTATCAGGAGTGCTTGCTCGACTTATAGTAGTGTTAATCCCTGGACAGTAGGAGAGTAGTGTTAACTTCTGAACAGTAGGAGTAGTATTGTTAATTCCTGGAAAGTAGAAGCAGCAGTGTTAATCCTTGAACAGTAGGAGTAGTAGTTTTGATCTCTGAACCGTAGGAGTAGTAATGTTAATTCCTGGGAAGTAAGAGTAGTAGTGTTAATTCCTGGGAAGTAAGAGTAGTAGTGTTAATTTCTGGAAAGCAGGAGTAACAGTGTTAACCCTTGGACAGTAGGAGTAGTATTGTTAATCCTTGGAGAGTAGGAGTAATAGTGTTCATTTTGTAACAGTAAGAGTATCAGTATTAACCCCTGGACTGTCGGAGTAGTAGTGCTAATTCCTGGGAAGTAGGAGTAGCAGCGTTAATCCTTGACAGTAGGATTAGTATTGTTAATCTTTGGACAGTAGGAGTAGTATTGTTAATCCTTAGAAAGTAGGAGTAGTAGTGTTAATTCTTGGGCAGTAGGATTAATGATGTTAATCTTGTAACAGTATGAGTAATGATGTTAATCTTGTAACAGTATGAGTAATAGTGTTAATCTTGTAACAGTAGAAGTAGCAGTATTAACCCCTGGACTGTCGGAGTAGTAATGTTAATTCCTGGAAAGTAGTATTAGTAGTGTTAATTCTTGGACAGTAAGAGTAGTGGTGTTAATCTTTGGAGAGCAGAAGTAGTAGTGTTAATCTCTGAACAGTAGGAGTAGTAGTGTTAATTTCTGAACTGTAGGGGTAGTATTAATCCCTGACAGTAGCAATAATACTGTTGATCCTTGAACAGTAGGGGTATTAATGTTAATCCTTGGAGAGTAGGAGCAGTAGTGTTAATCTCTGAACAGTAGGAGTAGTAGTGTTAATCCCTGATAGTAGAAGTAGTGGTGTTAATTCCTGGAAAGTAGGGGTAATAGTGATAACCTTCGGACAGTAGTAGTAGTATTGTTAATCTCTGGACAATAGGAGTAGTAGTGTTAATCCCTGGACAGTACGAGTAGAAGTGGTAATTCCTGTATAGTAGAAATAGTAATGTTAATCCCTGGATAGTAAAAGTAGTAGTGTTAATCCCTGCACAGTAGGAGTAGTAGTATTATAGTGTCTTTGAACTAGGGATGAAACCAGGAACCAGGGAAATATAAAACCAGACAAAAACCAGGAATTTATACACACTCCCCTAACACCCCCAACACCCCTCCAGATTTTTGATACACCCCCTTAATGAAATCTAAACATACAGTGTTCAATGGAAATAACTTGATGAAATCTAATCCACACACCCCTGAAAATCTAGAACAACCCCCAGTTTATGAATCCCGGATAAACCCCTGCTTGAGGCGCAGTAAATAGAAAATATTCAAGCTGAATGCAAATCTATTTGAAGTCTAGTATCTACTAACATACGTTAATACGCATCATATACGTGTTTGACAAATATTTATAAGTGTATTATGCGCATAATTGTATTACATTCATGTTAATGTGCCTTTCAGAACGCCATCATTTCGTCTTGTTCATCACTCTGCAGCCTACCATGCGTACACGCTTCCGAATCTATGAAAGCAGAGAACATCTATATTCTAGAATAAAGAGGCTTATGGGGAAGTTGCGAGGCAAATCACTTAATTATCTTTAGATGCCTCCTGTATATGTTTCGGAGAAATAGATATGGAATAGAATAGATTAATATTCCATTGCAATTTTGGTGTAAGAAAACCTTCGATGGGCCTGGTGATATTCACAATGACGTGGTTAAGATTAACGTGGTTAGGTTAGAAGATAGATATCGTATAGTATAGAAAAATTAGAGTTTATTGGGATTAAATATCTTTTTATGTGTGTACACATATCACGCTGGACACTCCGCATATTTTCATGTATACTGATTTGTGCACAAAATTCATATCACCATAATGGGCGGTCTGGGTATTCTCAAAGGGCACATACCTTGGATTTTCGGAGGGCGCACGGGCCCGGCGGCCCAGTCCGCCCCTGGTCACCATATAGATGCATTTCACAATGCAGTAAGCAAATTAAATGAGCTTGAATGCGACATGATTTTGAAATATGTATAATGTCAATGGTCCGCATTTTCTGGTTGGTTTAATTAGTGGCGTAAACAGCCTGGACGTATAGGGGTCTATGGCCCATACGCCAATGCTTCGAATTTAAGATTCATTATTAAATTTAGTTTTTCTAGTGGGGGCTATATTGGGGGGGATAAACTACCCTAGTCATGTCGATATAATGAACAGAGAATCAGACCACTGATAAAAGTTACCAGTTCTATGTCAGGCGCGGACTGAGTCCCCTCAAAAGGCGCATACGTTGGATTATCGAAGGGCGCGAGTCCTACACCCCATGAGGGCGCACTAGCCCGGGGGTCGGTTGGCCCAGTCCGCCCCTGATATATGTTCTTGCATACGTTTATATACCGTTAAATGTACTAAGATTAAACGAATTTTTTTCAAACACAGAGAAAGTCAGTCATCGAGATAAGAAAAAAAAAAAGATTGTTTATTCATTGTATTCTTGTTTACAATTAGAAATTTGTTCTTAAGAAACAATTTATTCCATTTATGTATTTCTCATTTTGGAATGAAATGTTTCGAAATTATTTTCCGGAGTTTTAGACTAAGGTATTTGTGAACTAAAGGGTTCAAAGTGCTTAAGAGGTTTGAAAAATTATTGACTTTTTTAAAAATAAACTGAGAATTATGGGCGACAGTTAAATTGCCATGGCATTTTCCCGCAAAGTTGTAAGGAAATGGCTAGATAAAGCGATGTATTTGCGTCCGTGGCTAAGATGAGGTTTTATTTCCACAATTTGTTTAGCCATTCAGCTATTTTTTCATAGATACAAGTAAGATAGTTGTGGTTAATGTAAAATTATGGTTAAATTAATTAACAAATTGCGGTTAAATTAATAAATTGAAGTTAAATTAATTAATAAACGTTAATTAAATTAATAAACGTTGGTTAAATTGATTAATAAATTGTGATTAAATTAATCAATAAATGTGATTGAATTAATTAACAAATTGTGATTAAATTAATTAATAAATTGTGATTAAATTAATCAATAAATTGTGATTGAATTAATCAACAAATTGTGATTAAATTAATTAATAAATTGTGATTAAATTAATCAGTGAATCGCGGTTAGATTAAATTGTGGTTACATTAATTAAGTAACTGTGTTACATTAATTAAGTAACCGTGTTAAATTAATTAATAAACTGCGATTAAACTAATTAATAAATAGGTGGTTAGCTTAATTTATAAACTGCGATTAAGTTAATAAATTCTGATTAATTTAATAAATTTGGTTTATGTAAAATTGTGGTTATACAAAGTAAATGTTGCTTGGATGTTGTAAAAAAACCATTTTTGATTCTCAATATCATTTTAGTTGATTTGGTGAAAAAGTAGCTAACTATATTGTAATTAAAATAAATAATTACCCTACATATTCCATAATTTCTTAATTTTATATTTATGTCGTAAATTTACCATATTCTGCACTTGCGAAATGCACTTTTTTCCTCCTTAAAGAACTAGTTCAAACATAAAAACAAAACTGCAAAATACGTATTACAAGTAATTGCTGCTTGGGTATGGCGAACAATTTCTTAATTGAAAACTTGAATTCTCCCTGAAGGTCGTATTATTTTATTTGGTGAATAAATATTTGACCATTTGGAAATTTATAACTATCTTACGCCTTTATTATTTTTTACACATAAATGTACTTTAATTCTCATTCCATATGTGCAGCATGTAATTTTTTCTTTTTCCGTGGAGAGAACTCAAGCGTAACAACAAAACTGAAAAATACTTAAAGCATGGCAAATCAATACTAGAGAAAATTGGCTGAGGGGAGAGATCAAGCAACAAGCAAAACGAAAGCTCCAATATATATTTTTTATTTCTCCCTTCTTCTATTCTCTTTGGACGCCATATTTAATTTTTGGAGAGAAACAGGGATGGAAAATCACATTTCCTTTTTTATCTTAGTTTATCTTCCACCGGAAAGACACTTTCTTCTTGCACCTTTAACAGGGCCCAATTACTGACTATGCACACAGCCCTGACCTAAGGCCCTTGGTTGGAAGTGGGGGGGCCCAAGCTGCAGTTTTTTAAGAATTTGACTTTTGGTTATTCATTTTTTATCAGTATCTAGAAAATTTTTAAATAAAAGCTTGCGTTTTTTTGGTGTTTATTTTGGGAAGTTCGCTCCAAATTTGAGGAGTTTAAATCCGTATGGAGGGGGGTTTGATACAATGCCTATAGCCCCATATTTGTCCTCATCGGGCCCTGACCTCAAAGTTTAGATACACATACTTTATACCAATTTTCTCTTCGAAGTGCTAAACGAAAAACTTTTTTTCATCGTAATTGCTTTAAGAAAACATGAATTTTGAGAAAACGTTAATTGCTTTTCGGATAATCTTTTATCCATATCCATGGCGGATTCAAAACATATAAAAGCTTCAACAAAAACTTACTCAAGCCTTGGAACAATGCATCAAATGGCGTCAAATGCAGTAATTAGGACTTCCGCTCCCCAAGATACCATCGAAAGTCGAAGTTCTGTTCATAACTCCAACCTTTAAATTTCATTTAATTTCGCGTAGGGGTTCCAAAGTAAAAAAAGGGATAGAATATGAATATGAGCTTGACTATTTTTATATGCTTACGTCACTATTATAGTTCATTCTCGTTATAACGAATTTCGATATAACGAAAAACCCGTTATTGAGAAATTCGGACCACCTGCCGTTCCAGAGGCCATTCAATCAACGTGTTAAATTTTTCAATCTAGCGAAATAAGTTTTGGAAATCCTATTGCAACGAAAATTGTACTCAAGATCATAAATTTTTTCAATTACTTAAAAATAACGTCCTCCGAATGCAGATAATTCAAAATGCACGAAAAAAAGATGTTACATTTTTTGGGTACAAAAATGACGAAACATTGTGGCACAAGAAACGATTTTTTCACACTTCAATCTTCCTTCTAATGTCTAAATTGTCTTGTAGCAGATGATGATGGGCAGAGAGCTAACATGTGACAGTAAGGGGAATGTTCAGCGTCCATTTTGTTGCTGTCTGTGTCCGGTGTTAGTTGCGATTTTATTTCTTTCCAATTTCTTCGGTAGTGAAATGGCTAAGGCGCAACGACAGTTTTCTTTGGAGAGAAGGAAAGAAAGATCAAATTTCTGAGATCGATAAAGGATTACAGAAAAACAATATGGCCAAAAAATATGGCGTCACCCTCAACTTTATCTACATTTTTAACATTATTACAAGCATTTCTATTGCCTTTAGCTACAAATTTACTTGAACAAAATCTACGATTTTTTTGCAGTTGTGTAAACAAAGGTTAATCTTTAATTTTCAAATTTTATTTCACTAAAACATTCTACGTTAATTTGCTTACTTTTTCATTAAAATCATATCCAATTAGAGTGAGAAATTTTTTGCATGTTATATTTACAAGAATACATTAGGTAATGTTATTAAATTAATGTGACCCCTATTATAACGGCATTCTCCTTATAGCGAAATAATTCAGCTATCCTGTGGAATTCGTTATGTCGAGAATCTACTGTATTCATAAATAAGAAAATATTTGTGCCTTAACAAAATTCAGAAATCGTAATTGGTTTGAATATATACAGTGCGTTTGGTATTTTAGTGGACACCTGATATTTTTACGTAAATGCTAAAAAAAATACAAAAACTGCAAATTGGCTTTTGAAGAATGCCGAGACACCATAATGTCTTGTAGAAAAATAAATTTTATATAAATATATCGTCACATAAATGGAGAAAATGTAAATTTATATAACAAATGTTGTTTGTTAATTTAAGGGACACTATCATTCCTGACTAACAGATGGCAGTGCAGAGACTAAAAAATTTGCATATTGTATTCTTTCGATGCGTAGGTTCGTATAAATACCCGTGTGAACAGGTTTGAGTCTGCGAAAACAGCGTTTGTAATCATAGCAGAAAGGAAAAAACTTACGGATTTCGAGAAAGAGGAAATTGTGGCTTTTAAACGAAATGGAAAATCCATTTTCAAAATTTGTCAGCTTATTCAGCGTCCAAGGAGTGCTATAGGGGCCTTTTCAAAAAGAAACCCCAAAAGGATCCACTCGAAAAACGGGGAGCGAAGCTAAAACTGAGTAAAAGAGATAAGCGGAACATTAATAGAGAGGCCAGTAACACAGGAAAGTTGGCTGCAAAAATCCAAAACGACCTTAGTTAGCTCCTAGTTAAACGTTGGATAGTATGGAATGTGCTCTCTAATTCCAAAAATTTATCTTTTCGAAAAAGAAAGGGCAAACCATCTCTCACCCAAGTTCACAAACAGGAACACTTAAACTAGGCTCGACGACACATGGAGTGGAACGATAAATGGTTGCAGGTACTTTTCACGGACGAAAAGAAATTCAACTTAGATGGTCCGGATGCTTTTCAACATTATTGGCACGATTTACGGAAAGCGCCGCAATACTTTTCTTGTAGAGTTCAAGGAGGAGAGTCGGTGACCATTTGGGTTGGCTTTGGCTACAACGGTACTAGGCCTGGAGCTTTCATCGGCAGTCGTATGAATTCCACCTACTATCAAGAATTTTTAAAAGAATATGCCCTCCCATATGCCTCAGAAATATGTGGGGAAAACTGGATTTTGCAACAGAACAACGCACCGTGCCATGCATATATCTCCACCAAAAGATGGATAAATTCAAAAACGGTTAAAAGTATGATTTGGTCGACACGTAGTCCTGATTTAAATCCTATCGAAAACGTATAGGATTATATTGTTCGTCGAATATATGCAAATGGGAAGCAATTCACGTCGGTTAATGCCTTAAAGGACGCTATTGTGGAAACTTGGTATCAAATCGATCCTAAGTATTTACAAACATCGATAGAATCAACGGATTCACGTGTCTTTAAAGTTATGCGCAAGAACGGAAGATCTATCGTGTATTAATGTACATAAAACACTCCAATTTCAGTAAGTGTCCATTAAATTTTCAAACAAGATTGAAAGCCTCATCTTGATTTTGTTACATTTATGAATGATTTAATAAAGATTATTAATCTTCCACTTTGCAGAATACTGTTTTATTGTAGTATCTTTATTTTCATTTTCAAATTTGGCATTATTTCTCACGATAGTGCACTGTTATCAAGTGTCCACTAAAATACCAAACACACTGTACATATATATATATAATATGTGTGTGTGTGTGTTTATAATAAATAAAGGTGGAGCATGACCCTCACTTTCCTTTTGCCATTGAAAATTCAACTATAACAAAATACCTTTGTATATTTCTGCAGTAGTGAAATACAAATTCACATTATGTGAAGGTGGTTATTTTAACCATTCTTTGTGAGATTGGCTGACTAAATTGCAGTTTCAACTATTGGCATTAATTATTTGATTAATTTATTGCAGGAGACTGGAACGAGCAGCAAGAACTGAGGAAATCCGACGCAAATATGGTACATATATTGCCATATCTAGACTATTTTGTAAAATAAGAAGTGCTTAATGCAGCATATCACCAAATTTATCAAAATAACAGCATGAAGTTTTTTATGACTGTTACTTTTGGTTTTAAACATAACATATCTCATTATAGTTCTGAATAATATAGCATAAATACAGGGTTAGCAACTTACCAAAACTAAGGTTATATTTCCTTTATTATTTTTGTTTATGTCACGTTTATTAGTTATACAAATTTTCCATTTCCACTCTTAGCTTATCCACAAGACTATTTTTGGCTCATAGACCTTGCTGTAATGCATTCAGCCACATACCATTAAATTAGGTACAACTCCTAATGATTGAAAAAAAAAACACACTTCCAACTTCTCACTATAGTCTGCGTGATGGTATCCTGGGCCTTAAGAGGTTAAGATTCCACAGAAAATTGTAGGTCCACTACCTGGCATGGTGATTCATATTTTTCTATCTAGTCGTTAATCCATGTTTGGCTCTCATTGGTGTCGTAGAATGTTTGCTGCTTTTCAGCTCACTGTAGTTTGGGATTTGGTTCCCTTGACAGCAGACATTCAGATTCTTTGGAAAATTACTAGTCAGGAAGTTGGCACAGTATGGCTCTTGCTGTCCTTTTATCATAAAACGAATTTTTGGATTATAAATAAATATTTGGTAAGTAAATAAGTTTTGTTTTTAAATTGGTAAAAAATAAATAAAAGTGAGGTATGTACACCAAAGAGCCAAAACATTAAAACCAAGTTAAAACCAAGAGTTACTAAAAGTTACTTTTTCAGCGAAGTCACTAACATCACTATTTTTGTAAAAAGTCACTTAGAGTTACTATTTTCGGTAAAATGTCACCAATTTAGATTTTTATTTTTTTTTCGAGTACATCTTATTTATTAGATTTACTTTTCTGGAGCAAGGGGATGTTGTATGAAATTTAATTTTTTGTAATTGTTCTCTATGAAAAGGATTAATATTTAAAAAAATATGAATAAGGATATTGATGAACTCTATTTAAATTTCAAGAGGCAATTGTTTTTTTTTTAAAAACTCTTCTATACAAAACAGTCTTAGGTCAGTATTGGTCTTTATTTTCTTACTTTCTTGTGAAAAGTCGGCTGGAAGCCGTGCTATTGCTATTAATAATTTGTGCATAACAGTGTAAACACATGTCATTTCTAGTTTCATTTAATAATCTGCTTCTGACTTCTATATTTCTGCTGACCATGTTTAAAGTTTTTATATTTTAATGAAGTGTATTTTTAATGAAGTTTTGAACTCACAGACAGTTATTTGAACTCCTTCCGTCTTCCATTTTCAGTAAATTATCTAGCAAATTAATAATTAAATCTCTATAAATAAATTACATAATAAAATTCGAAGAAATGGAACTTCGGAAAAAGGTTTGAGACCTCGAAAGAACCATGGACCTCCCCCCCAGAACAAAAACAAACCCAAAACCATCCAGCCTTATTTCTAATTTTGCTAAAGAATAGGAAGTGGGCAAAATTCTGTTCAGAGAACTTTTGCACAAAATTATAAACTTTCTTAATAATGAGCAGGTTTTTAATAAGCTTCACCACATTAAACTTCTTATTGAGGTGTGGAAATCTAGCTATAGAAGTGACCGTCGTAACGAGGTCACTCTGGCTAGATTTCGCATCAGGCATATACGCTTCTTCCATCAACATCTCTTAAAAGGGGAAGATGCCCCGATGTGTTCCACATGTGGTGAAGCATTAAATGTTTTACATGTTTTTTGTAAAATTATTCTTAATATTCCGTAATTTTTAATCAGCTTCATACATTGACTTTTATTCAAAATAATTTTAGCCTTCCCGACATTTTATGTGACTCTTTTAACCACGAAAGTATTTTTAACTTTTTATCTAATATTGGCTATTCCCATCTCATATGATTTTTTATATCGTTTCATTTGATGTCTGTTAAATTGTTTCCAACATGTTTTTACCATTTTAGCTTTATTTTTATAATGTAATGTACATGTGTACACATTCACACCCTATTTAGCGCAGAATGACCCTTGCTGTCCTTGCGCCATAAAAATACAACCAACCAACCAACCAATCATTTCATAATCTTTTAGTTGAGGCTTTTGAGCTAACATGTTTTGTAGCTTTTCATTAAAACATTTTTATTAATTTTACATAAATTATAACTGTCTCTTATTTTGGTGTCCAGGCTAGAGGAATAAGTAAAAGATTGCTTAAAAAATATTTGTAATTTCTAGTTCAAGTTCACATATATGGTCACTAATTTTTGCTGAAATGGTCACTTTTTTTTTTTTGCCAAATTGGGCACTAAATCAACTATTTTTGAGAAAAAATGGCTCTGACCCCTGTAATAATGTGTAGGTTCACCTTTGGAGCATAAAAGAGCATTGAGCCAAAGGGAAATATGGCATGCCTTCAACTACGTATCTGATAGGTTGCACTTTGGATATCACACCATAATTGCAACTGAAGTTGGCTAAATTCTTGTGAATTCCGTGGTTGTGAAGTTAATGCTCAGATGCACTAAGTGAAACCACAGGTACTCAATGGGATTCATATCATGAGAATTTTTGGGTCATGGCAATAAAGAAAACTCATTCTCATGTTCCTTGAACCGTTCCAGAACTGTACAAGCTTTGTGACAAGGAACATTATCCTGTTGTACAATGTCATTGCTATCTGGAAAGACGGTGAATTTGAAGGGGTGTAATTGGTCCCCCAGGATGTTTAGGTACATAGAAACATTGAGATTGCCTTGAACAATGACAATGGAACCAAGCTCATTCCACGAAAAACTCGCCCGCACCATAACACTCCTGCCATTACCCTGCTTCCAGCAATGCAGCCAGGTAAGGGTGTTCCTCCATTAAACGTCGTACACAAACACGCCCATCCACGGGATGTAAACAAAAGCGAGATTCACCTGTACATGTAACCTCCTCCACTCTTCAGCTGTCCAATGATCATGGCTACGTGCTCACAGCATGCATTTATGGCGATGAGTTGCAGTGAGCATAGGCACACAAATGGGGTGATGACTTCATAGTCCCATAGTCAACAATGTACGGTGAACAGTGTTTCAACACATTCCATGCATCACCACTATTAAATTCCTTTTTAATTTCTGCCACGGTAGCATATCTATCTGTGCGAACAAGCCAATTATGTCTCCTGTCCCCTCTGCTATCAATGGTCCTTGGCCTTCCAACACCATGTCTTCAACTAGATGTTTCACCTGTTTGCAATCATCTCTGATACGTACTAACTACTACATATCATGAACAGCTGACTAGACATGCAGTTTCGGAAATGCTCTTACCCAGCCGTTTCGCCATCACAATCTGTCCTTTGTCAAAGTCTGATAAATCCTTACCTTTACCCATCTTGCAGCGATACGAACTGCACAGTCCAATGCTTTTATATACAAATTCAAAACCCACCCCTTCCATATAATGGGTACTTCATCTGTATAACATATAGGTGGTTTTAATGTTTTGGCTCTTCGGTGTGTAACTATTATAAGACTGATCAAATTGGCCAAGTTAGTATATGTGAAGAAAGAAAAAGTAATAAAAATCGGAAAAAAAATAACACATTTAAGCACGCAGCATTTATAAGGAAATTTAAAATCATCCTTAAAAGTCAGAGAAATCTTTTTTTTAAATAAAATCTGGAAAAGTTTACCTGAAAGGACCTGTGGGGATGTAATGGTAACATGTTTGTCTGCTGTGTGGTTATCCCGGATTCAATTTCCAACTGTGTAGAAAAAAAAAAGCACTTACTAATTGGTCACTATAG
>QLNU02004586.1:9933-22164 GCA_006491805.2 Dysdera silvatica | reverse complement strand
AAACTTTCTAAGAAAATTGTGTAAATATATTGTGCCAGATGTTAAATTCTTGTGTGAACTTGTAATATCATGTAAAGGCTCTTGTGTAAACTCTCTTTGAAATAATTATCGTCTTTAGTTCAAATCCTTATTGGAGTAATGTGCCATTAACTGGGTACTGAATTACTCTGAGTGTAACATGTTGGCAGTTTCATCAATTTGACTTTGCAATAATGTATTAACAATGATGCAACACCCTGCGTCAGTGTTCAAGGGACCAATGTAGTCAAAAATCGCTGATTTGTTAGAATTATGCTGTTTAAAATTGAACTGTAATCTTTTAATACAACACACGTGTTGGTGCAGTGTTAATATACTTAAATATGTAATATCCATATCTGATGTGTTAGCACCTTGCAGTATTTGTAGACAGTTATTGTATGCAGCCACTTTTGGTCCTAGCAGAATTGCTAATAACTGGTTATTTAATTACTTATAATTGGTTACAGACTTATCCAGTGATTGAAGTTATCACCTCACACCAAAGGTCTTAGTCATTTTGTATTTAAAGAGATAATTTTCATGACTATGTTTATATATAGGTTGTCTGGTATTCCTATCCCAAATAACCAGATATTAAAATAAGGCGCATAACTCAAGATTATATAATATAATCTTGGAGTTATGCACTGACCTAATATTCACGATGAATAGAAACTCCATAGTCTAAAATACCTAGATCTTTCAAACATCCAGAGACCAAATTAAATACCAAGCTAAAATTAATCATTTCCTTGTATACTTAACAGATAATCTTCAAATTTCATAATTATTTATTAAACATGATTTTTTTAAATATCTGTGATATAGACAGAAAGAAAATAAAATATTTCTAAAACTATCCAAAAGGAATTTATAATATAAAAACCTTCTCGCCCCAATCGACCTTATTCAAGGGAGAGTGGTAGGACTTTTCAAATGGCTGACGTTTTAATTATCAAAACCCAAAGATATTAATATTGTTTGTCACCCCCACTGCAAAAATTATGGATCATCTCTGCAGAGAGATAAGTGTAATTCTTTCGGCAGAAGTGGGGGAAGGGGCATAAAAACGATATAAAGCGAAATAATGGACACTTTGGTGCTACATTTCTGAAAAAAATTCGGGGGGTGATACACTCGTGAGCGGCTTCTTTACAGGTATTTTTTGTTTTTTTTAGCGACGAGGGCACCACACTATTACTAGTTGTATAGGTGATATATTAGTTCCATTGTGTACACAGTTTTAATGAACCAAGGTTTATATCAGAAATTCGCAAACTCTTGGGCATGACTTTCTGGCAGAGTTCGGTAATATCTAAAGTGGGCAGTATAAGTATATTAAAATTATTATAAATGTTAATTTTTGTTGCAGAATATGCACATAATATTAATTTGCAAATATTAAATAAAAGTGGGGGTGGGCAAAACTGCAACATACTAAAGTATATAGTATAGAAAACAAATATAATAAATAATATTTATTATACCAATGACTTCCTTACTTCCTGCCGGTTTAAGAATTTTATGGGCCCTAGGCTGAAAGAATAGAATGGGCTCAAAATGTGGCACTTGTAATAGTCAATCAAAAAACGCGATTTTTTTATGTACATTACCTTCAACATTCATGTTTAATAATAACAAAAATGTCTTGGGACATTTGTAAATAAACAAGATTAAAAAAATGCTTAAATTTTAATATTACAAGTCTCTTTCAAGATCCCTGTGAGGTTCCAAAATGACGGGGCGTTAGAAATTATTGGGGGAAATACGTAGTACTTACATTGCAATATATGTGAAATCCCAATATGATTATTCCACTGGAGGGCCAGGCCCCACCAGCCCTTATAATTCTGCACACCCACTGGGGCAGGAGAGTATTACTGAAAGGATTTGTAATTAGATTAGATTGAATTTTGTATATTTACATATTATATGGAGTTGTAGTTCTGTAACTCCTATTGAGCTCTCGCCCCACTTTGGGCACTATGCTGTAGCGTCTTTAAATTAAGCCTATACCCCCTTCTACTTACATTTAGCATTGGGACTTTCTAAAAAGAAATTCAGTTCATTTTGAGCGTAGTGGCGTAGCTAGATATTTACTGCCAGGAATGAGTGACTGCCATTGTTTTTAAAGGCCTAGTACACGCCCTCTGAATGTGTAACTGGGCTGGCCGCCTGCCTATCATGTATGACCCGAATTATATTACTCGAATTCTCCTTTTGTTGAATGGAACATCGCAGATTGGGTATCCCACAAATCCGTAATGCGTCGACTGCAAAGCCATATCAGTGACTATATCGATGCGAATTTCCTGTAGTCAGCGAAGGCCACAAAATAAAAGCTTCCCCCCTCCTTTTAAAACCGGACTTTATCATTTTGCACTTCGTAGGCAGCTGTTTTGAAATTACTATTATTTTAGGATGGAAGTGCGCTGTAAATAATAAAATTTATATAAATTGTTCACTGTTCCAATTTTCTATGAAGGCTCAATAATAAGTTATTGCAGATGAACTTAAAATTAAGCAATGGCGGATTTTCGCCAAATCTGTTGACCCCAAATCAATTTAGCGAAAAACACCTTTGTAAAGAAATTGTCTTCAGCCCTAATGTTGTTAGTCAATTCTATCGCAAAAAGGTGAAAGCGCAGTCTGCCATTCATAAAAATAAAGGATAGTAGACGAAAGGGGGTAGGAAATTTTGGGGTCAGTCCATATGGAAACTGGGCCGTTTGTCGATAGAGAGAGCATCGCATTTTTCTCCGCCTAAGGCTTAAAGAGTTAATGACGCATGAGGTGAATGCATTACCACATCGCGCCACTGCAGAATATAGCACAAATGGATAAGCTTATGTTGAGTTCAGATATATCGAAATTTTTCAGTGTCCTTTGAAATAATCATAAGCCAAAAGCGAAGTCAAATTTTCAAAATTATTTGGGGAATAAAATAAATATTATACAAATTTTGTTACATTACACTATACATAAAAACTGCAATTTATTTTAAAGCATGGTGGAGGGCTGAGGGCTCATATGACGCTATGCATGTCAGCCAGTATTGATATATTGAATATTTTCATAGATCTCTCCAGCTTCGTTACAAGTAGCTTTGACTGTAATTAAATTCATGAACAACATATGCAATACTCACATGATCTGGATATCATCACATGCTATAGATGTAATGTTAAGATTCGTTAAACCACAATTTTGCAAATCTAAGCTGTGGAAGAAGGGAAAAATGTTACACTTCAATTAAGCATACAAAAACCTTTCTATCAACATACTTTTTGACAAAAATATATAATACTGTAAGATATAACCAAGGTTTATTTGAAATTAAAGTAATTCAATAACAAATGGAAAAAATACATTAACTTTTTTCACATGCTTTTAAACTAGTTATTACTATAGAATGCAAATATACTGAGAAAATTATAAAACTCTGCTGTACATATCTACAGACAAATGGCCAAATCGTGAAACAGAGTTGTTTGTTCATTTGTTTTGTGGTTTTACGGTTCAAGGACAACAGTGGTTATGGTGCACCAGGACCTACTGTTCTCCAAGGAATCTGAACCTCTGGACCTACAATTTTCCGAGGAATCGGAACCTCTTGGACCTACAGTTTTCTGAGGGATCCAAACCATGGACTATGGTGAGCAGTGAGATCTTTATGAGATCACTGAGTAAGTGTTCTTTGCACTGTTGGGAGCTGAACCAGGGTTAATGGTGCACTAGACGACATGCTTCTGCAGGGAACACTGCCCCACTGCAGGGGTTGTGAAGAAGGAAAAGTTCAAATTTTCTAAAATAAATTTATAGTATTTAACGATGTATTTTTTTTTTAGTTTTGCATTCCAAAATGGTAATTGAATCACTCTCCAATAGATGGCACCAACAGTTAAACATGAATTTAGTCTTCGACTTAACAATAACAGGGCTAGATCTAACATCACCACCAAAGGAGGCATGGATATGTAGTTAAGATTAAATGAAATATCTGATAAGCTTTTAGTCATTACTTATAAATAAAAGATATCCAATGATTTTAGACCTACCCAATAAGATCTTTGGATACAGTTGAAGAAAAGCAGCATCTTCCAGTCATTATCCCATTGTGGTCTTCACAAAAATTTTCAACAAAATGGTATATAATTGTTGTGTTACAAGATACTGGACATTTTCCCTATATAACAAATTATATCCACACTAATTACAACTAACTCATGTTGATTAACATAGGCTGTTAGATAATTTCACATCATTAAAACAGTTTTAACTGACTAGCAGAACAAATAACCTATATTTAAGACGTTCACTGAGAAATACGAGTTCACATATTCAGTGGTCTGACCAGAGGCAGATTTACAGGTCATAAAGGGGTGGGTGGGGGGAATTAATGACTTGATTTTTGGAAATGATACCTCACTGGACCTTTACCTTTATCTTTTCGATGCTAAATTTTCATTCAAGGGGGCAACCACCTCCTCTATCGACACCTGCATCTGACTCAAGATGACATGAACAAGTTATTTGAACTTGCACAGCCTGCTGTTCACAAACAGCTAAGAATGGTTGTTTTAGCTAATAAGTTTGATTAATATTATGTGCTTCTAGCAAATTTGGAGACCGGTAACAATTTTGTGATGATGGTGTAAATAAATATGACTGCGTAAATTTGACTGAAGTAGGATGAAAAAAAGACTAACATGCTCTTTTATTCTAAAATTATTAAATTGCAATATTTTTTCTTCAGTTTTACAGTTGAATTACAAATAAAATTAACACTTAATAATTGTAAATTAAAAATTTAATTAATATTATATTGCATTTTTTGTAGAATACTGTATTGGAAAGCAGATGAGAAATAAATTAAAAAGTGGAACTACGGGATAGTGAACATATGAGATAAGAATGAGAAATCAAAGTGTTTAAAAAACTAAAAAGCATTATTTGCGGACTAAAAAAATTAAAATTTTTATTTATATTCCTTTAAAGATTCTTCAAACCAGTGTTGGCTTTTTTCGTCACACTGAACAATAATGTGATTCACCATATTTTTGGCTTTACTACACATTGGACATAGCTTTTTTCAGTAGCTGGTAATAATGATAAGAAGAATGTTTGAAAAATATAAATAGAATACTTTATATTTTAATCCAAAAACATATTTTCTGCTTTTTCTATTTTTATCCCAGAAACGAGGGATGGGTTTTGGGCATTCGAAACTCGTTTTGGACAGGACACCGTGTCCGAAACCTGATTTTTGCTGTCCAAAACTGCACTAAAATGTCTAAAATCTAAAACTGTCAAAATACAAAAAATATCTTCATGTGATATTTTTCATATTTTGACAGCAGATTTTCCTATTTTCAATATAGTTCTCTAGAATTATACAGATTAAAAGAAAATTAAAAATATAATAACAGACTAAAAACTTCTCTTTTTTTATGTAGAGAATTTTCAGTTTTAAGCATTACCGTTAGGTTGCTGTAGCAAGAAGCTAAGTATTTGATATTTGAAATCGATAAATAAACATAATAAAAATTTCAAAATCAGATTAGAAAGTAGTTTTTTCAATAAGGAAAAAAAGACAACTCCAAACTATGAGTGAAAAAATATTCAGTTAAGAAATTACTGGTTCCCAAACTTTTTTATGCAAATAATATTGCCTTTACTGCGATAGAACATCATACCTTCACAGAATTAGTTTTAGATCAGCGCTCAGGATATAATCCACGAAGTTGTAAATCATTAGGAGGGTAACTGTTGGAGATCATGTCTGCAGAAATTACAAATGGAACCAAGACACTTATCAAAGGCAATCAAGTCATCATGGCCCAAAATGGGTGAAGTAACATGCCCGATGAGCCTGTTATTGCAACTTGTATTTACAGTGAGGGGAAGTATTACTTTTGGATGCAATGGATGCAGACGTGCATAGAAAAAAATGCACAATGTCATAGAGATGTTCTACAGTCAATTATTGCAAAGGCAAAGAAAGAATATAATTGAGATGTAAAGCCTGATGTGGTCACTGATAATGACAGAGTTATTTTATTTTTTGTTTTTTGGTTTTACGGCTCAAAGACTACAGTGGTCATGCTGCGCCGGGACCTACTGTTTTCCGAGGAATCCGAACCTCTTAAGGCCTAGGGAACCAAACCCCGGACTACAGTGAGCAGTGCGATCTTTATGAGATCTCTGAGTAAGCGTTCTTTTTGCACTGCTGGGAGTCGAACCCGGATTAGCGGCGCATCAAGCTTAACGCTACCACACTGGGCGCCCAATCAGAGGCAATGACAGAGTTATATAGGGCACTCCACCAAAAGTGAAACCAAGAGGTCAAAATTTCAAACAGTGCGAATATAGCTATATCACATATCATTTTAAAGCTTGAAACTCCTATTTCTATATATGCCATCCGGCCTTTTTAATATATATCAAGGCAAAAAATTTTTTACTTAGCGTGACTGTATGAAACATTCAAAAATTTGTTTTTACAAAACTAATTTTTCTCCTGCCCATTTTTAATAGAAAAACAAACAACAGAAATCAACTGATACTAAATTTTGTATAGCTCATATAGTCTTACAGTTCTGTGCAAAAATTATATTTTTTGACAAAAAGAAATTTCAATAATTTTAAAATTTATATTATTGGAATTTTTATGTTACGTCCGTAACAAAAATAAATCAGCAAAATCTTTGTAAGCTTGAAGATTTATTTCTACATTACGAAATGGTTTTGAAGACAGAATACTACTAAAGTTGATTCCTGGGCTTGACTTTAGTTTTTCCGGTGTACGTAAGGCATTGTGTAATTTATAATATACTTCAGGGCGGGATAAACTTGCTAGTTGAAAATTTAATGATAACTGACTGAGAATAGGCAAAATGTCCATCAGAAAATGTAAGTTTAAAATAAAGTTCTCTGACGTAATTACTGTGAAAAGCTGTTTTGACTTGCCCTTCACTTCAGCACTGTGTCCACTTACAGAAACCTGTTTAAGATGTTTAATCAGAGCTGGATATAACTGATGAACTGCAGTTGCAGCTTCAAGAGAGCGAGTAATCCACCTTGTTCCATCAGCACACCTGGGTTTCACAAACCTTATCTTTAATGCACTGTATGCTGTTTTCAGGCTGTTCATATTTAGAGCACTTCTTGAATAGAAACAATACCTTCTCTGAAGCATTTGTTGGAAAGTTGTATGATATTAAGAAGTATTAAAAACTTTGTCAAAATGGTAGGCCGCACAAAACATGTTGAAAATCTGATTACATTAGTAATTTAGCTGGCATTCACACTTATTATATTATAAATATCGAGGTTAAAAAAAAAAAGAAAAAAAGGAAAGTTTTGGTTGCCCGAGGGGCAACTGATGTTTTTGTTTAACTTGCCCTTCTAAAGATTTAACTGCCGGGGAAAGCGGGCAACTGCAAGTTTCGACCCTTGCCTATGTGTAAAACTCTTATTATACCCAAATTGTAAACCGAGAATTGCAGATTGAAACTGGAAACAAAATATTATATATCCTCCTCGGAAACAATAATATTATATATCCTCCTCGGAAACAATAATATTATATACCCTCCTCGGAAACAATATTATAATATAATATTCAATAAAATATTGGGAGGAGCTGTATGGAAGAACCCCCAGTTAAATGAGTCAAACAGACAGGAAAAACAATGTATTTTATATGTTACGTTTTCAACGCTCAACTATATTTGCATTTCTTTATTGCCCATTAATTTTGGGCCTTCTCCCTCCTCCAATATATTTCATCGAGCGAAGGGGCCTTAGGCCCCTAAACGGAATTACCGAAAAAATTCGTATCTCTCAAATCCCGTGATCTTAAAAACAGCAACGCGTATTCGATTATTTTATTATATAACAATATTTAAATAGATTTACAAAATACTTACTTCGGCAAAAATAATTTTCCAAAGAAATACGAGCAAATATGTGAAAAGAATAAATTTCATTTCGCCTTTAAAATAAATAAATTTCTTTTCTCTTATAAACAAAAACAGAATGAAAACATCGCAAAAGTATTGCCAGATCACAATCGTTAATATATTAAAGTTTTTTTTTGTTTGTTTTAGATGTTATTACAAATAGCAGTGATACAGATGTACTGACTATCTGTCACGAGAAATCAAGAAAAAAAAGGTCAAAGATATCCGTAAAATTATTTAAATTGATAATATCGAAATCTAAGTCAAATAATATCGTAACGATGATGGTCAACCATCAGCAAACTAGATTAAAGTGGCTAGAGAAGAAACAACATCAAATGAAAAACTCACAAATATCATTCCCATGAGTGAGTATTGGATAACAGTATAATTTCATACCATTTAGAAATTCATTCGAGTTTTTGTTACAGTGAACAGTAAATAATATAAATTTTTCGGATAGAAAGTTTCTCCCCCTCCCCTCCCCTCGTTAAAACACACACACACAATGTTAAAACACATGGGTAGGGATATTTTTTTCTCGGGCATAGGGAGAAATAGGGAGAAATCCCTATTTTCTAAATATTTAATTGTGTCCAGCACTTCAATTTGAATGAATTTGTGGGTCCTTGTTTGTTTGTCTGTTTTGTGTGTCGTTTAGAAGTTAAAAAAAAAAGGAATAGTGTTTTTCATTTGACGTTTTTGACAAGGAAAGCTGCAAGAAATATATTGGGTTAGTTTTTTTTATCTTATATTTATTATGTAATGCGTATGCAGTGTAACTTGCTATAACAATACTCAAGGGACTGGGAAAAGAAACGTTATGAACAACGTTGGGTATGATAGGTCATTCCATGTCAAATCAACCAATTTTTTTATGATTTGACACACACACCGACAGAGATTTTGATAAAACTTTGCATATTTACTACTAATATGTAGGATAGAACCCATGTGAAACTTTTCTTCCTTAGGCCTCATAGTTCCTGAGATACAGTGAAAATGGGTTATAACGACCTCCAAGGGACCATGCAAATTCATTCGTTATAAACGATATCTTTTTAAAATCGTAGTAGCCTGTAGTTATGCACTCTGGAGTTTTGGGGAAAATCCAGACTAGATCCACCACTTGGCGCCATTTTTCAAAACGGTCGCCATGATGGATTTTAGACGTTTATTTGGCTGAATAATTTTTCCTAAACAGGAAATGTCGTGTGGGAACAGTTCTGCCGTAACCACCAAGTACTGTGTTCCAAAAAATGCCTAAAAACCAATATTCCAGTCGCGTAAGAAGAGTTGAAAGTACAGACGAAAAGGAAGAAAGACGGTAAAAGAATTAAGAGAGGAGATGTAGAGGAAGAGAGGACAAAGAGGGGAGAAGATGAGGAATAATTAAGGGAGGTGTAGAGGAAGAGAGGACAAAGAAGGGAAGAGAAAAGGCATAATAATTAAGGGAAAAAAAGTAGAGGAGGAAGAACTATAAAACAAACTCACCTAATTAGTTTTATCGGCCATTTGCCGTGGATAGTCGGTTTTGATAGCATCCAAGAAGGTAGGATACATTTTATGGGGTGGACAAGTATAGTCATTCGCAAGCAAATCTTGATTCATACACTAGTCAATCACAGACTTCCTTCCACACATTTCCAAATCATACAAAAAAAAGGACTCGCTGATCAGACACGTTGAATCGAACAAAGGGGTCGTCGGAGATAGTCGTGTAGATCCGTCCATTAGAGACCATGGTGAGAGAGCCGAGCCTGAAATTATGGGGCAGTGAGAGAAAGAATGACAGTGGTGCCACCACGACACACTTAATGGCAAAATTGAGAACTGTTCCAAGGGTTGTCGTAACGGGCAATGGCAAGGTAGGGAAGTGGGTTACCATACTGGTGGCGGAATCTCCGGTGGATCTAATGCGAATTGGAGCCAGAGTTTTATATATTTTGACAGTAAAATGTATTAAATTTTCTTTTTTTATAAAATTTTTTTCTAAAAATTAAATAAAAACATAATTATAATGAAATTAATTTCCGTTTATATTATGTCATAGCTAGCTACACTAAATACATAGTATTTTCTTAGTTTTTTAAATTGAAGAAATTGTAGAAAATACCACTAAAGTATAAAATGTAGGAAATAAATGTAATGAATAGTATTTACACTCTATAACAAACAAATCGACGCATCAAGGAGGAGTTGTCCGATTGCGATAAAAATTGGTGGATGTGAAGAACACATATAGAAAAATAAACGATTAAAATTTCAGAACAATTGAAAGATTTATTGCAGAGTTTGACCGTTACAAAGGGAGGAAGTCAATAAGGCGTTGGTCCACCTCTGGCCTGGATGCAAGCTGTCACCCGGCGTGGCATAGACTGATAAAGATCCCGGATGGTGTCCTGCGGAATTTCTTACCAAATTGTCTCCAACTGTCGGGCTAAATCGTCAACATTCCTGGATGGTTGCAATCGCCTTCCCATAGTATCCCAAATGTTCCCAATGTGAGAGAGATCAAGAGATCTAGCTTGCCAAGGAAGTGTTGGGTAAGCTTGAAGACAATTCATAGCAACACGTGACGTGTGTGGCCGGGCATTGTCTTGTTGAAACGTAAGTCCAGGGTGTCGCAAAAGGAACGGTAACACAACCGGTCGTAGAATGTCGTCTACGTACCGCTGTGCTGTAAGTGTGCCAGAAATGACCACCAAAGGAGATGGCACCCCAGACTATAATGCCGTATTGAGGGCATGTGTGGCATGTGATAGTAAGGGCAGGATCCTCACGC
The DNA here is from genome assembly GCA_006491805.2 of Dysdera silvatica. Lineage (NCBI taxonomy): Eukaryota > Metazoa > Arthropoda > Arachnida > Araneae > Dysderidae > Dysdera > Dysdera silvatica. Next base: position 11,394 of record QLNU02004586.1, on the reverse strand, counting down.
TGCCCTGGACATCTGCAGTTGTTGTCAGGACACAGTCGGAAATGGGACTTGTCACTAAAGACTATACGTCCCCAGTCAGCGCAGTTCCAAGTTGATCGAGCCCGGCACCACTGTAATCGGACTTGACGGTGCAAAGGCGTGAGAGGTAAGCGGCGTAACTGTCGGCGCGAGCGTAAATTCCGCACTCTATCTTCTGCAGAGGGTCATGTTGGACACGTGTGTGCGGTCCACACGTTGGATAGTTGATAACGACATACAGGGTGGGGAGTGGTTGCGAATTTGAATTTCTCCCTAGGCTACTTCAAAGTGAAAAATAAAGGTATATCCATCCTATCCCTTCATCTTTTTAGGGACCCATTTTTTGAAAATTTCTGTCATCATACATATTTAACAAAAACAAAGTAAAGCATTCTTTAGTTATATTTTAATTAAAAGGAATTTGAATAAAGCACATTTATTTATTTTTGGGGAAAAGTGTAATTTTAATGGCATTCAGTGTTTAATTAAGAAAGTAAAATTTTAGTTACAATTTTTGGCGCTAGTACAGATACTGTCCCATTTCGTTTTTTAGTGGGACGTGTTTCCAACACACTTGGCAACTTTGTCCTGGCTTGCCGCCATGTTGCTTACCTCTCAATACAGGCTCCGCCCCTTTCCTTCCTCCATCCTACTCCCAGCCTTCACCCCCTACCCTCTCTTTCTTCACTCCTACCCCTCTTTTAGCTCTCTTTCCCTCACCCCTACACCTCTAACCTCATGTTCTTTCTCCTCCCCCTCCCAACCCCTGTTTTCTTGGCCCTCTCTTCCTACTCCCCCTACCCCTCTAATCCCTTTCTCCTGTTCCCTTTCCACTCCCAACCTCCATGCCCTTTGCCTCTTAACCTTTCCCCCTGGTGGCTTTCCCCTCTTTTCCTCCATCTCTTCCCCTCCCCCTGCTCCCCTTTTCTCAGTGCAGCGAACAAAATAAAAACGGCATACTAACTTTTATTCCTTTTATCCGTCGGATAACTTCACCTCTTTAACTACACAGTCATCCACGTTAGGCCTAGCGCACCTTGCAAACCGGGCCCTTCTACTCTAAACCAAATAAACCTTCTCCCACAAACCAATCCAACAACATTCCTCTTCCCTTTCAACCGCAATTGAACAAAAAAAATCCATATTGAAATGTTCCGACGTCTTCCCAATCACTTCAATACTTCCATAAGTCTTATCACCGCCACAGAAAAACACCATATGATGCTCCACCCTGTGTGACATCATGCATCGAAATCGCTGATGTCAAAACCCCGCTTACAGCGATTTTCCTTCACATTTCTAGAGGAAAATTGACATTGCGGGACAGTATCTGTACTACCACCATTTTTTTTCGATAAAAATAAAGTGTTGCAGTAATAAAAGCTACAGTTTTGTTTTTTAATCGTGGTGAAAGTTTACAGTCTTGATTAGTTTAAAATGTTT
>QLNU02004580.1:8570-22671 GCA_006491805.2 Dysdera silvatica | reverse complement strand
ATTTATGTGGCAAATTAATATTTGCTGCACGGATAGAAAGGCGGAAGGGGAGGGCTAATTCACCAACCCGTCTAGCCAGCGTGGTGAAATTATGGCTAATTCCTCCATTATGTTGACACACCAAAAACCATGGCCCCTAGTCTCCAGGTGCTGGAGTGCTCCTGATCAAGGCAGCGGTCAGTGTGGCATGAAAGCAGGGGGTGCTAAGAATCACTGGAATGGCCCAGGCTGCCGTTTGTTATTGACCTTGGCAACGTATAATGGACGATCCCTTGCTTCTGAAGCAAAACTTCAGGAATTGGAAGAGGAACTAGACAAGATCAAATGGGACATTGTAGGACTCAGTGAAGTTAGAAGAAAAGGTGAAGAGTTGGTGGAACTTAAAAGTGGACATTTGTTTTATTATAGAGGAACGGAAACTGGAAGAACAAGTGGTGTTGGCTTCTTAATCAACAAAAGAATTAAAGACTGTCTTCTGGAAGTTGAAAGTACATCAGATCGAGCAGCGAGGCTCGTTGTTCAACTAACCCAGCGATACCAACTTCAGATAGTACAGGTATATGCACCAACATCAAGCCATACCGACGAAGAGGTTGAAGAATTTTATGAAGAAATCAAAGAGTTACACACCAAAGGGAAACAACATATCAAGCTCATCATGGGGGATTTCAATGCAAGAATTGGACAACAGGAACAAGGAGAGACATCGGTTGGTAAATACGGATATGGGGAAAGGAATGAACGTGGCGATCAACTCATAGAACAGCACAATAGCAAATTATCTGAGAAGACGAAACAACTCATGAAAAGGCGAAGAGATATGAAGGTGGACAATCAAAATACCAGTTCCAGGATTGAGTACATAGAACTTTGTAAAACTCTGCGCAAAAGCATGAAAGAAGACATAAGAAAATTCAATTGTGAGCTAGTAAGGAAGGCCATTGAAAATAACAAGAGCCTTAGGGTTGTTAAAGGAAGTTTATCTGTTGGGAAGAAACACATCATTGCATTAAAAGGAGAGGATGGCACCGTAACAAGAAATAGGGAAGAAATACTTAGAAGAGTTGAAGAATTCTACAAAAATCTATACGAAAGTAACAGTGGATTAAACGAAGACATTGAAATAGTCGAAGGAACAGCTCCTAAAATCTTAAAAGAAGAAGTTTCATTTGCAATAAAAAATATGAAGAAAGGAAGAGCCCCTGGTGATGATGGTATTACATTAGATATCCTAAAAGAAGCTGGAGAATATGTAGAAGACATACTTGCAAAATTCTTTACCAAATGTCTTAACAGCGGTAACATACCAAACCAATGGGATTCTGCAACAGTAATTCTTTTGCATAAAAAAGGTGATAAAGAGGATTTGAAAAATTACCGACCAATTAGCTTGTTACCTGCTATTTATAAAATCTTCACAAAAGTGCTAACACATCGCCTGCAGAAAAAATTAGATGCAGCTCAACCAAGAGAACAAGCTGGATTTCGAAGTGGATTCAGTACAGTGGACCATATTCAAGTATTAAGAGAATTAATTGAAAGAACACATGAATATGAACTTCCATTGTGTGTTGCATTTATTGACTATGAGAAGGCCTTTGACTCTATTAAAACATCAGCAGTCATCAACTCTTTAAGATCAACAGACATTGAGGATGTGTACATTGACATGGTGAAACGTGTGTATAAAAATGCAAGTGCAAAATTTCGGTTACATAAAGATACCAAAACTATCAAACTTGGCAAAGGGGTGAGGCAGGGAGATACCATTTCTCCAAAACTTTTTACTTCAGCTTTACAGATGATTTTTCAGCTGATAAATTGGAATAACAAGGGAATAAAAATAAATGGTGAATATTTAAATCATCTGCGGTTTGCTGATGACATTGTTATTTTTTCAACGAACCCATCAGAACTCCAAGACATGGTACAGGAGCTCTCAACTAGAAGTAAAGAAGTTGGACTCAAGATGAACCTACAAAAAACTAAGATCATGTTCAATAATTTTGTAGAGGAAACAAAAATACAAGTTGACAACATTGAGCTAGAAATTGCTGATTCATATATTTACCTTGGCCAGCTGATTTCAATGGATGGCAACATTATGAAAGAACTCAACAGACGTATTAAACTTGGCTGGAGTGCATTTGGAAGAAACAGTTTTATCCTGAAGGGGAAATTGCCTTTGTGTCTAAAAAGAAAGGTCTTCAACCAGTGTGTATTGCCAGTCCTCTCTTATGGATCAGAGACATGGAGTCTAACAGTTGGAGCAATACGAAAGTTACAGACAACGCAAAGGAGCATGGAGAGGTGCATGCTTGGAATAACTAGGAGAGATCGAAAAAGAAACACTTGGGTGAGAGAGCAAACTAGAGTAGAGGACATCATTGTTAAAGTAAAAGGACTGAAATGGCGATGGGCTGGGCATATTGCAAGAAGAACTGATCAACGATGGACAACAGAAATTCTGAACTGGATTCCAAGAGACCACCGAAGACCTAGAAAACGTCCTCAAACTAGATGGGTGGATGAAATAAGAAAACAGGTTGGGGTGACGTGGAAACGAATGGCCCAGGATAGACTTGTGTGGAAAGCATTTGGAGAGACCTTCATCCAGCAGTGGATAGATAATGGTTGAATATGATGATGATGATATATATATATAATCTACAAGTATTTTATAAAGCAAACTTTTCAGAAAAGTTTCCTCTTCACTGGACCTCAACCTTTTCGAGGCCTTACATATAATCGCCAACGCAGATAACACTGTTAATGACCAGCTGTCGTCCAATTTCATTTTTCCCTTTTGGAAGAATTTTCTCCCCCACATTTCTTTTGGCTCACATTATGCATTTCCTCCCATATAGTATAATTTTTCTACTAGTCTGTTTTATTTTAAGCTCGTGTTATACTACTAGAGACGTTACTCTAAACTTAATGCTCCATTATCAGAGACGTTTCCCTTAACACAAGTGTTTGTATTTTTACCGTTCATTTCATTATACCTGTAATCTGTAACCGCCGTTTGTAACACGCATTTGTCATTACATATTGTGTATATATCGTCGACCGTTTTGACGAAAATAGCCCAGGGCTATTGAAACAGTCTGTAAACGATTAAACTTAATTAAACTGTGTTAATTTGTTATGCTTTTTCAATTAATTTACGTTTTCAACGTCAAAGAATAATTTGCATTGTCACGTACAATTTCATGAAAGACAAAAAATTTAAGATGAAATTCTACAAAAATTTATTTTCAGTGAAAAAAAATTTTAGGGAAGCTGACCATATTTCCAGGGGGGGCTCAGCCCCCTCTAGACTCATCATGGCTACGGCTCTGCTTCCACAGGTCGCAAAAAACGATGGTATCATTCAGATGTCGTCGTTGTCGGTTACATTCCTTAGACTAGTGTGTTTCAAAGTCTGTTCTGGGGTACCACGTTAGTGCTTCATGGACAGGGCCGTGTTTAGGGGGGGGTGGCGAGCTAGGCGGCTAAAATTTAGGGCCGCTGAAATATGCAGTGCAAGTACAAAGAAATAAGTTTTTAACGGCCATAGAGTATTTGGTCAATTGACCTTTTGTGTGTGTGTGATGTTAGATTTCCCACAACGCTCATGAAGCTTCCAAATGGTGGTCAAGATGAATATACACGTTATTAGCCAAGTACGTTAGCATCAGTAGATTATCTTACTTACATGGTGCCCTTACGGCTACCATAGAAACCTCCGGTTTCCGACGAAAAAGAACTTATAAGTTAACTTACAAGAACTTTAAAAGTTCTGAGCAGCAGAAATTTATAATTACAATATACTGGCTTTTCTTTGTGTTTATAATGCGGCATTGGACCTAAATAAAACTCTTTTATTTATTCACAAGATCGAAGTTAAGCAATAAATCCCAAGTGATTGATATATCCCTAGCTAATTTTGTTTAGAAATGTCTATTTTTACTTTAACTTCATTATCTTCCCTTTACCTTTAGCGTTTGGACCAATGAAGAACTCTATTTTGTAATGTTAAACCCAATTTTTTTTCTCTATCGTTGTGTTGCATTAAAATATTCTGAAGGCCGCTGAAATCTGTTTTGCCCAGGGCCGCTAACGCCGTAAGCACGCTTCTCTTCATGGAGTCTGCCACACTTTATAAGACACCGCCAAAATTTTCAAGAAAATCCATATATTCTGTAATTTTTGTCCATGGAAACTCTTTAGGTAGAGTTAGTTATCCAACTGTAACCAAAGTTCCGTAAACCTAGAAAAATATCACTTATTTTTATATTGATTTATTGATTATGCTTATGGCCAAGCAGCATGCCCGTATCCACAGGGGGAGAATCTTAGGGACCGGTCCCCCCCAACAAAATTTTTAATGGGACTTGGCTACGGACTTGCATTCTGTGATTGTATCGATACATGCTGTAATAATTTTTGAACCCCCCCCCCGAAATTAAATCCTGGCTACGGCCTTGCCAAGTAGTGATAAATGATATTTCCTTAGGTTTTCCTTAAATAATATTTATAGAAGGGTGCTGTGGCTAGGTGTGTGGTTAAAAAAAAAGGGTAGCGTAGAGTAAAAGTTCGGGAACTACTACTTTAGAAAAAAGAATTTGGATAATGGAGGTAAGAAACCCCCCCCTCTCCTAACTTCCACGATTTGAATGAGAAAAAAAATAAAAATTGCAGCAGAGATAGGTAGCTTAGAGTTAACAGTAAGTGTTTTTTCCTTGAGGCGTGCCTTAAAAAGGACACCTATTTTTGTTACTTCGCACGTCTTTTTTGACCTCAAAGAAGTTTTTGATACAGTGTCACGAAGAAAGAGTTCAGGTATGAACGTGCGTTACAGCCCATCGTTCACCAAAATTTTGAGTTTCACGAATGGTGTTCCTCTATTTATTAATCACAAGACATATATATACAGCAAATTTGTTCGGTGTAAAATTCGCCTTGCTGTCTACAGTTCACGAACCGAATGCTTGGTTAGATATTCGCTCGGTTTCGCTAGTGTGCGAACGTGTGAGGACGTCCTTTTCTAGACGAATGTCATGGGATGCCCAATTTGTCCATCAAAACCAGCATACCTTTTAAAACAACTCGTGAGGAATTATAGACTTCATTGACTCAAAAACCAGTTTTGTTCTGTTTGCAACTTCTTGTTTCTGTTGTTCGTGGCGAAACGAATTCGATGCCGATTCTGTTTGCTTTTTTTTTTTTTGCCTCAATTGAACCACAGTTTGCAAATTTTATCCCAGGCGCCTAGTTTCTTAATTTTACTTTTTTAATCGTTGCGGATGGAGTTTCCAACGGCACTCTCTCATGTTCTTGGTATAAATTAACAAGTTGTAATGCAAGAGAATTACGCCATTTTATGGTCACGGTTAAGTGGTCCTCGTTTGTAAGTGAGCTCCGAACCACTTATATACTAGCGATGTGCTAAATCAAAGACCGAATCACTTAACGAATCTGATCGTTTATGATAGATGGGAAAAATCGTTCATTGAGTGAATCATTTGGCAAACCTGTCACTGGCGGATTCAAGGGGGGTGATCATTCCTTCCCCTTGAGCCAGGATTATATCATGGAAAATGAAATGAAAAGTACCGGTTACTTCGTTAAGAATAGGAATCAGAAAGAAATTGCCAACACCTGAAAAATTAATGGATTTGCCCCTGGCACCTGTAGTACACACTATCACAGGGGTCGGCAACCCGTGGTACGCGGAGCGGTTTTAAAATAAAACTGGTTGTGAAGGTTAATCTCCTCAAGAGTTTTATTTCTCTAAATTGATTAATAATTGATTTATATCTTCTTTAATCATTGATTTGTATCATCTTAAATTATTGATTTGTATCTGCTTAAATTATTGGTTTGTATCTTCTTAAATTATTGATTTGTATCTTTTTAAATTACTCGTTATTAATTTGTGTCTTCTTAATTTACTAATTTGTATTTTTTTAATTTACGAATTTGTATCTTCTTAATTTACTAATTTTTATCTTCTTAATTTACTAATTTGTATCTTCTTAATTTACTAATTTGTATCTTCTTAATTTACTAATTTGCATCTTCTTAATTTACTAATTTGCATCTTTTGAAAATACTAATTATTAATTTGGCCTGTTTCCTCTTAAACAGAATTCAATTATTCCTTTACTATGGCGGGAAAGACATAAACAATAACGATTAATATATTTTATAAGCTATGTCTTTTCCCCTCCAACCATGTTTTATGTTTCTTTGTTCACTGTCCTTCATTTTTAGGAGGACTCGGCGCCAAAAAAAATTTTTTTAAGGGGCGATGGCTGGGCCTAAGAGTTGGCGCCCCCGAGCAGACATCACTTTACTGATCGAATGAATGATATACAGTATTTATTGATTCTGCCTATTTGCATTAGTTGGTCAAAACCTTTTACTGAATCGACTAGTAAACGAGTTGACTCATCTTAACAATGATTTAAAGGAGAGGCGGACTTAGGTTATATGGCGCCCTGTACAAAATCAAAATTTGGCGCCCTCAAATATTATTTATTTTTAGAATAATTCTTTTTTTTTGGTATAATTGTTTTTTGAAGGATATTCTCAATAGGCTGACCAAAGATGCATGTTTTTACAAAAGTAGAAAGACACAATGACAATAAATTTCCTTATAGAATAAAACTTGCAACCAAACCACGAGTACTGTTTTGATGAGCCAATAATCGGAGCCGTTTCTAGGTGTTTTGCCGCCCCAGGTGAGAATTGAAAAATGGCGCTTCCAGACTTTTACTAGCATCACTCTTTCGCCTATACCCCCCTCTCTACCACCATCAAGGTCTAGTGGTACAACAATGTAAATCTTCTATTATACTTTTAATTATTAAACCCATTAATTACATTTACATTTTAGACTTACATTAGTTACTTTGTAACATTAGGGCATTGTAAATAGTAAAACAATTGCTACATATACAATTTATACATACATATACAATATACAATACAATTGCAAACATATACAATACAATTGCTTAATTTAAACATTTTATGTTTTTGGAAACTGAGATATTAAGGGAATAATGTCTCAAAACACAATGCTGTATTGTCAGAGCTAGAAGGCTTAAATGTATTAGATATGAAAGAACTTGTGTGTAAAATTAAACAATGAAACACATCAAACATTTTCATATTCGTCAAAGTAAAGGCTTATTAAGTAATTGTTCCGTATGCTTTTGGTAATAATTCGATATTTTAATTTTTCCTCTTTTTCAATTTTTTTTTTTTTTTTCTCATTTGCTCAATTTTTTCTTTGTTTGATTTAAAATTAATACTTTTACGCAATTTTTCCGCCCTAGGCGGTCGCCCACGCTGGCCTAATGGTAGAAACGGTCCTGCCAACATTTAAATTAGTTTGACGTGAAAATTAAAGCCAAAAGCGTGTTTCAATAATCTGGAATTTGGTGTTCAGTCAAAATGTCTTTGCATGCGAAATTTCATTACAATCGGACAACTCTTTCTTGATGCATCGATTTTTTAGTTATAGAATGCATTGAGAAGACACATAGACAGTTCTCAGGTTTCTGGGTGAGACTTGAACTGAACCAAGAACCAGATCAAGAGGACAGTGATTATCTCCTTGATGCTGTGTAATATAACAATATATAACGAACATAATAATTAATATAATATTAATAAACAAAATTTCCATCATCAATTCGTAATCGAAAGGCTATGGAACGAAAAAAGCAGTTGGCGTCCCAATAGTAATAGGGGCATTGGGAGCAATCCCACCAAGTCTCGAAAATCATTTTAATACAATAGGAATTGACAAAATGGTAGTGCACCAACTCCGAAAGGCCGCTTTGCTCCGAACTGCCCACATCCTTAGAAAATATCCCAGGCTTTTGGGAAGACCCGATATTAAAGAATCTGCACAGTCGTAAAATTCAAGATGAACTGTACAAATGAAGAATAATAATAATATAGTCAACAGGCCACATTTCGGTTTAGCGAAGCTAAGAGCTTCGGGGATCTACTGCAGATAGATAATGAAAAATGACAGCACACGCAGCTTACAAGTCAGATCTAGTTCAGCGATTTGTGTGTTGTCATAATAGGCTTCGATTTTTTTTTTTTAATTTTGAAAGTCTCGTGCATTTTGGGAATAAACATACACGTATAATTACGATATGGTTCGTTACACTACATACCTTGAATATTAATTTTTCTTTCTTTTCCCCATGCAATTATAAACACTCCACTGGTTCTTTTAAATACTTACCCGTCGGTTCATTTAAGGTTTTTGATGAGGAAAGTGACTTATATTTTGCGTTTGTGAGAAATTGTCTAAATATGTCAATTTCTCTTTCATTTAAGTGAAAATAACATTGCTCTTAATTTCATATACAGGGGAATGGTTATCGAAAGTTTCGACCACGTTTATTTTACGGTGAAAGAGAAGCAGATGTCATGCTGCGCCGGGACTTAGTTTTCCAAGGAAATAGAACCTCTTAAGGTCTAAGGACCGCCCCACCCCCGAGACTACAATGAGCTGTTCGTGGTAAGCGTTCTATTTTGGCACCATTGGGAGTCGAACTCGGGTAAACTGCATCACTGCAGGACTCCCAGAAGCTTCGAGGTGTGTATATTGCGTTCCTAGATTTATAGGCCACCGACGCGCCAGCCGCCATTTTGTTTTGTACACTTCCTGTTAACCTTGGCGATAAAAGTTTTCCGCTTTGGCGCAATGATCGCTAATTTGGCACAAAAATAATAAAAAATTCGCGATTATCTCAAAAATGTAAACATTAGCGCAACTTGTAAAACGTCGCCAATAAATACAATTTGCAACAAAATGACATCAAAATGGCGGATGCACCAGCTCCCTTCTTTAGGAGCCTTATGTAGATAGATAGATAGATAGATAGATAGATAGATAGATTGATGCTCAGGATAGATGTGTATGGAAGAATCTTGGAGCGCAACATTCATCCATCAGTGGATAGATGGCGATTGATTGTGCCCATTTATTTATCCATCCACGCACGTTAATGTACTTTAAACTATACTCAAGTGGGATTATTTTTATACTCTAATACAGGAAATGGTGAGAGGAAATTGGCGTAAGAAACGTGACGAAAAAATGCTACGGAAAGACGTGACGGATTTTGTAAATTCAAGCTCAGTAAGAACGTTTTCTGCGTTAAAAATAAGAGGGTCGCAGATCGAAATGTCATGAAATCAAATTTGCAACAAATGGAATTAGATGTAAAATTCTATTCGTGGAATCTATTTATGAAAACTTGTTTTGAGATTTGCTTGATAAGGACTGTGGTTTTAAACAGAAGGACTTACACGACAGCTAATCTGAACTCTTCTGCTTGGCAAGACGAATGGCGGTTTTATTTTTGGGAAGTTCAAGCACATCAACTTCGTTCGTGTGACGAATTCGCATGCGATAGCGTGCGAAGATTTTAAATTTAATATTGACAGATCGCAATATCCGATTAATATAGCTCCTTATAAGCAGGGCCGGAGCCAAGATTTATGGCCCCTTAGGAAGAAAGAATGTATGCAAGATGAGGAGTGGGAAGGTGAGGTCCCCTGTAATCAATCCTTACCCCTCTTCTCTGCTCTCAACAATTTTTCAGGAGTTAAAACTTAACCCGGATTGCCAAGTTTGAAATGCACCACAGATGTGCTCAATCGTTCCTTTAACGCATCAGTGAATGCTTTGGCGCATCTATAACAAACCAATAGATTCGTTTAGCTGTTCGGGGACTGAGAGATTTGAAACGCGGCTCTGATGTACTAATTCTCGTGAATAATTAAAGAAAAAGAAAACTTTTGCCTGGCCACTTGGGACTCCGGGTGCCTAGACACCCCCCACTTTGCTTTTCCTATCGCCGGCTCAATGTTAGGTGAATCTTAGTGATGTTTAGAAGGTAAAAGAGGCAGAGTTTCTTTCGTAATGATAATTTCTTTCGCAATGGTAGCTTCTTTCTCAGGAACCCTTCTTTCGCAGTGGTCATTTTTTTCCTTCGTGGTGATAGTTTCTTTCGCAGTGATCATTTCCTTCATAATGATGGTTTCTTTCGCAGTGATCATTTCCTTCTTAATGATGGTTTATTTCGCAGTGATCATTTCTTTCGTAATGATAGTTCCTTTCGCAGTGATCATTTTCTTCGTAATGGTAGTTTCTTTAGCAGTGGTCATTTCCTTCGTAATGATAGTTTCTTTCGCAGTGATCATTTCCTTCGTAATGATGGTTTCTTTCGCAGTGATCCTTTCTTTCGCTGATCTATATTTCTGCATTTTCAAAAGGAAATGCAAACAGATGTGCGAGATAATGCTTTTAGAACGGAAAAATACAAATTCTAAACGTTTTATCTTACGTTTTGCCTGATAGGACAAATCCTATCGTGTAAAACGTATTGTGTAAACAACAAAACGTAAGTCTTATCGCAGGGGTCTTCAACCTTTTTCAGTCCAAGGGCCAATTTTTCTTATTCTTGTTGGTCCGTGGGCCGCACTACTGCACCAGCAATATAAGGAGTGAACAAATATCTATCCAGTATAATGCGAAATCAAACCTTTTAGTGAGATTTTGGCACTGGTTATTTTTAACAAGCCTATAAATATCAGATCTTATTTTTGATATTGTAGTCCTAAGGGCATTTTCAAGGTTGACGTCAGACATTCTGGTTCTAACTTTTGATTTTACCAATTTTATTCTCGAAAAGGGTTGTGCGCAGACCTAAGTGCTTCCGAACAGTGACATCGTTTTCAGAGCATGCAGTCAGATGGTGGGGAAGATGTTCATATCAAATTTATCTTTATTATTATTATTATATATTATATTCAGAATAAAATTAATGAACCCTAAAATCACTGTTGCACTGCAAATCAATAAAACTGCCCATAATGCCTACCTACGTTGGAAAACTAAAGTAAAATATGATTGAGGCATAAGCGTACGCAGGAAGTTCGCAAAAGGGGGGGGTTATAGGCTCAATGGGGGTGGGGGGTTACTGATCTACAACTCACATATTCCTATGTTAAATATACAAAATTTCATTGCAATGGGGGGGTTACAACCCCATCAACACCCCCCCCCACCCCTGCTTACGCAAATGGATTGAGGGAAGTCCGCGTGTTATTTTAGTTCGTTTTAAGATATTTATTATGAAATGTGAAAATGTGAACTGAAGAAAATAGATAAATTTAAGACTCAGAGTAAGCAAGGGGCGTTATTTTTGTGTGAAACAATTTGTATTTTTTCATGAGCTAGCGGGCCGCATAAAACATGTCGGCGGGCCGCGGATTGAAGATCTCTCTGTCTCACCGGATGGGAATAATAAGTCCAAGGTTAGATTGGAGAAATGACGGGAAAAGCATAATTTTCCGAGAACCGATAAAACTTTTGGAACTTTTTGTCTAGTTTGAGCTAATTAGAACCACTTTTTGGCTACTTCTAGCTCATTAGAACCATTTTTGGGCTATTTTTAGCTATTGTAAGTCTGAAATGATGTAGAAAATGGACGAAAAGACATTACCTTGTAGAGATGAGACGGGCTCAGCCCGAACCCGACAGCCCTGACCCGAAATGGACTCGGGATCTATATTTCATATTGATTTCGGGCTTGGGCTCATCAAACGGATACGACTGAAGCCGAAAATTGACTTTTAAATATCGAAATTCTAAAAGGAATGCAGTTATGTGATTCATTTTCGAGGACTGTAGAGATGACACGTGTATATGAAACTTCGCTGGAATTAAATGGTGTAGTTTAGCAAATTTTTTAAAATTTAAATCGTACGTCAAGGGGGTTAAAGTTATATTTGAAGTTTCGGGCTTGGGCTCAAATTTTCATAAAGGATTTCAGGCTCGGGCCTTGTAAAATGAGCCCGAACTCATCTCCGGCGTAAACACTTCACAAAACGTAGTTTTTTCCTATGCTTTGCATGACCGATAAAATATATGATAATACGTTCTGTGTAAACCGGCCTTAAGGTTCGTCTCGGGTGATTTTTTATTTTAAAGGTTCATAGTTCAAATATTATGTCGGCCCTGTGATGGTAACCCGTTTAATTAGCGTGCGATCATCCCGGGTTTGATTCCCAAATGCGAAAAAAAAAAAAAAATACCGCTTACATACTAACTGCTCACTGTAGTCAGGGGTTGGTTCCCTAGGCCCTAAGAGGTTTGGATTCCTCAAAAAACTTTAGGTCCCGCCGCAGCATAACCGTTGCTGTCCTGAAAACTCACAAACATTATATTATCATCAATCTTTAAAGAAAGAAAGAAAAAAGAATTTCACGCAAGTAGAAAAAGTATAATTAAATTGAAAATTAATTAACGTGACAAATTTTATAAGTTTAAGTTCAGGAAAAACGTCTAAAAGTTAAAAGGCAGAATTTTTTTGCCCACCAGAATTGATTGATCAAATTAATCCAATTAGGATTAATTAGATCAATCCAATTAATTAATTAATTAATAAATTACGCGTGTTGACTATGTAAATAAAAATTCTTGTCGTTCTGTTTATTATGTATTTAGTAATTAAAGAATTTTGTCCCCTTTTAGCATTTCATTGCCCATTGACTAAATAAATATAATAAATAAAATATATATAAAAATATAATAATATATGTAATAAGAATAATATAATAAAACAATAAATAAAAACCGACGTTTGAAACTTCTGGAAGGAAATGAACTACAACCCCATAGCAATTTATAGCATAATATTTAATTTATTTATACAAATCGAACACTACGCAGATTAAATTAAACAATTTTTATCAACGTTTTTTAGGCGTAGTAATAGAAACGCTGATGTTATGGCACGGTTAGATGGTGAAATGTTCGTAAAGAAAAGAAATGCTTCTGGCGTCTGGTGGGCACGATCCCACGACCTTCTACTATCCGGGCAGGTACTCCTACCAACTGAGCTACAGACGACAAACACTCAATCCCCTACTAATGTATTTAAAGCGTATTTTCCGAAATCGATTATTTCGCGGAATGGGGCAGTACATGGACTGCTTTTTAAACCAAATCGCGAAGACATCGGGTATTCAATTCATCGAAAATCCTATTGATATTGAATTGTATCGATTGATAGTGGCGAGTGCAAATCGCTTGGAATCAGGGTTTAAGCTGCAGTCGCATTTTTCGCAAAATGCAAGGAGTTGTTCGAAAATGCGAAGAAAAAATTATTGCCCATCGCGAAAACGCGAAAGACATTTTTAACCACAGTTTATTCTCTGAAAACAGGATTCATCGATTCCAGAATATCTGTTTTGCACTTTAGCGATCTTTTCTTGTTCCTTTTTGTTTCCTCTTCAAAATTCTTAACAGTACCTATTAAGCATTGTTGATATAAATAATTTCATTGATACGATTTTTCGAGCAATGAAAGCTACTAATATTTTTTAGCATTTTGCTACTACTTTGTTTCCTCCCATTTTAGCATTTTAGCATGCTTTGAGCCAACTTAAACCCTGCGTGGAATAATACGAAAATAATGATAATACAAAGACTTGGAATAACACAGAGTTGTAGGTTAAAATAGAAAGGGGTAGTAAAGATGAAACGACACACTGCGCAAAATATTAAATAAAATAAAACACATTAACACAGTTTAAATCAAT
Source organism: Dysdera silvatica (assembly GCA_006491805.2). Classification (NCBI taxonomy): domain Eukaryota; kingdom Metazoa; phylum Arthropoda; class Arachnida; order Araneae; family Dysderidae; genus Dysdera; species Dysdera silvatica. The sequence continues at coordinate 9,042 of QLNU02004580.1, read as the reverse complement.
ACTATGGTTTAACTAGGTGTAACTAGGTCTAACATGGTGTAACTAGGTCTAACATGGTGTAACTAGGGTTCTGAAGAAGGAAGCCTAAACGCGCTTCCGAAATAGCTATAAACCATCGTATTGATTTAAACTGCGTTAATGTGTTTTATTTTATTTAATAGAAAGGGGGTTATAAAATAAAAAAACCGAAACTCGTTCCTATTTTCATAGGCGCACTAAATGTAACATTAACGAACGTTACTTTAAAACGTTAGGCGTAGGTACAGCCCCTAGAATTCTACGTCGACGCATTAGTCGCCATTTTGCTGCACAATTCCGGTTTCATTTACCTTGGCGATAAAGGTTTTCCGCATTGGTGAAATGATCGCTATTTTGGCATAAAATAATCAACAGTCCTCAATTATCCGACGAATGTAAACATCGGCACAACTTGTAAAATGTCGTCAATAAATGCAATTTACAGCGACGATCA